>JAKSZP010017448.1:0-90770 GCA_022478985.1 Massospora cicadina
AGGGTCTGATGGAATTGCTCCTTTGAATGGGGACAGCTGAGAAGCATGGAAGACTGGATGTTGCTTTCAGTGGGGTGGCAACTTCAACCAGAAGGCACCATTTCCCAAATCATCTTCCACCAGATGGGGTCCTGAGAGCTTACTTGCAAAGTTATGTAATGGAATTTGCATGTGCAAGTGCCACATGTCGAGCATGACGAGGGATCCTACCTTTATTTTGTGCACCAAGAGCCACTTTTGATCCTCAAATTGTTTATAATCACTTATAGTCTTAGTTAAGTACTTCTGAACCTAGTACTGTGTGGCATAGATGTGCTGAGTGTGATCGGTGGCAGCTGGTACCTCTGAGCGAAGGCATGTACCAACTGAAAACAATGGATTATATCCAAAGGTCACTTCATATGGCGAGAAACCTGTAGATACATGGGTCTCATTGATGTATGCAAACTGGGTGAGGAAAAGGTTGTCCGCACAGGTATCTTGTTTGGGTGAAGCGTTGCACCGCAGGTACTTCTCCAAGATCAAATTGACTTATTCACTTTGACATCCAACTGTGGATGGTACGCTGTGGAGTGGCAGGTCATGACCTTCAAGATTGCTAAGAGCTCATGCCAGAACAGCGCAATAAATTTGGCCCACAGTTGCTGACAATTCCCTGTGGGAGGCTGAACATTAAAAACACCTGGCGCACAAATAGGCGGGCAGTTCTATTGGAGATAATAATGGAGGAGCATGAGATGAATAGGGAGAACTTAGTGAAGCAGTCTACGACCTCCATGACAACTGTAAACTTCTTTGAGCTGGGTAGCTCAACAATAAATTCCACGGACACCAATTTCCATGGACCCTCTACCTGCTGCAATGGGTGAAAAAGACAATTCCTTACAGACTGGTCCAACTTGGCCTGTGCGAAAGTCACACAGTTGGCGGTCCAGGTCATAACATCTTTGGACAAGACAGGCCAGTTAAAGGTACGCTTTACTTAATTAATGCATTCCTTATTCCCTGGATGACTGTCTGCTAGGGGATCATGATAAGCCTGAATGGTTTTGGCTCAGAGGAGGGGAGGAACCCACATCCGCAACCTGAATTGAATAAGCCCCTCAGCCAGAGAATAAAAAGAAATGTTTTGGAGTTGGGAAACGACTTCTCCAAATGTTTCACTCCTTCCGCACATGCTGTTTGCACTGCTAAAACCCGTGAAACCAAGGGCGCGTCTGGAGCTAAGTATGCTGCCAAACTTATGGGAGGTATAATGGCCTTTATCTGGGTGGTAGAATGAATGTGATGAGATCTGCCTCATCTGAATCAGCTGAGTAATGTGCGAGATTGCTGCTTAGAAAATTGGGAAGGACATATAACGCTCCTTTCACAAACTTGTATTTGGATTAAAATTGCACAAATACCGGTAGGTGTGGGCCTGCTTGGGTGCCAACTTTTGTGGTTTCTGTAAGTAAAAGAGAATGGTGGTCCATTCTCGCAGTCAATTCATGCTGAGCGCCCCGCAAGGTATACTGCAACTGGGTCAAGGCCCACACCACTACTGCCTGCTCCTTGTCATAGATGGCCCAGGATCGCTCAATGGAAGAGAATTTGTGGGAAAAATAATCGACTGGGTGTTCCAACCCATCATGCTCTTGGAGAAAGACAGCCCCTACCACAGCATAAAACACTTTACATGCTAAGGTATAGAGTTTAGTGGGTCCTGTGTGCTTAAGGATGGGGGGCAACAAAAAGTCTCCTTAATCGAAACAAATGCCTGCTGGCACTTGAGTGCCCATAAAAAAGAAATGTTATTGCATGTGAACGGATGGAGTGGACCAGCTAAATGGGATAGTGCGGAAGAAAACTCCTTATGGAATATAATAGCACCCAAGAAGCTTTTCAATTGCTTTTGATTGTTGGAGTTAACTATTCATGGATGGAGTCCAGTTTGTGGGTGGAATGGCGTACCCATCTTTTAAGACAAGGTTACCAAGAATGTGACTTCCTCCTAGTATAATTCACATTTCAATGGCTTGAAAAATAGACCTGCCTTATGTAAGACAGCCACCACCGCCTCCAAGTTCTTTGCATATTGTTCAGTAGTAGTGGATTGTACCAGGATATCATTGATATATGCAACCGCGCAGACGAACCAGAGATCACCCAGTACACTATTAATCATTCTTTGGTATGTTGCAGGGAAATTCTTAAGCCCAAAAAAGCATTACAAAAAAATTAGAATATGCCTCGTCTTATTCAGATAACGGTAAGACATTCCTGACCTTTCATCCCCATAATTTTCTCAAAGGCATTAACTAGATTGATTTTGGAGAACATGTGCAAACTTGGCAATTGCTTGGCCAATCATTTGTTCCAAAGGCAGTGGGTAGGAGTCATGAACTGTGATATTGTTAAGGTGACCGTAATCCATGCAGAGGCAAAGGGAACTATCTTCCTTTAAAGCAAAGATTGTGGGAGATGCAACAGGGGATGTATTTTTGAATTCAAAATCCTACTTGAACATGTCATCTAACCAAATATTGAGGGTAACCTCCTCCTCCGCTGTATGTGGGTACAGGGGGAAGTTTATGTCCACAAACTTCACCATTGTCTGAAACTTAAGTCAAATTCTGTATGTGGAGGAAGGCTGCAAGCCTGATCAGAATAAAGAAAATATTCTGCTAGTCCCTCAATGCATTAGGAAAGTCTGGCAAAAGGTCTATGGGAGAAAAGAGGGTTGTAATAGAACCACGGCCACAAGCTTTAGTGAGGGTGTCCAGAAATGAAAACTCGCCGTCCAAATGAGTATTGGAGAAGTACAGCATGTTTTTCTCCAGGTGGATTCTCACATGCTGCTGATGCCACCAACCTACACCCAAAAACACTGGGAACAAAATGTTGGGCATTGCAGAGAAGCAATTGCAGAAACTAAATTGGTGGACTGTGAAAGGTCTGGGGCGCCAAACTCTAAAGGAGTGTTGGGCAGCTGATGATGCAGCCAGCACCGCTGGACCCACGTCCAAGCCTAGATTGAATTGCTGAGCCAACTCCATAATCATTAAGTTAGCCGATGCTCCCATGTTGATCAAGATCTCAAAAGACATCTGGTGTGCCCCAATACTAAATTCTATTGGTAATAAGAAGTAGGCGGAATTCTGTTTTTAACAGATACGGTCATTTCTGCTGATAAAGAAGAGATTGCAACCAGGTAAGGGGAAATAACAAGGTTTTGAAAGAAGCAGAACTGGTGTGTAAAAAGGATTAGATCATGGGACCATCTAGTACTAAAAAAAAGGATTAGATCATTTTCTCTCCAGGATGGTCCATCAACAATTTATAAACAGGTGTGCTAGAGCAAACTAACACAGGCGCAGGGGCAGCATCAGCCTTTAGAATCAATATTGGTACTGATTTTGTGAGGTAATTGGAAGCCAGAGCTAAATTAATGGCCTCAAGCATGAAGATCCCATTTTGAGGGTGGACAGAATAAAACGGGTGAGGGCACTGGGGCAGTGCAGCCATAGCAAAATTCCTTCAAAAACATCTGGGAGAAGCTTATAAAACTGGTAGTTGGGCGGACAAACAACAGAAGACCTGATACCAACTGTACGTTCATCTGGTTGAAGATGACCACTGCAGTGCCCACCTCGATGAGGAGTTCAGAAATGGTAGAGAATATTAGATATTTGATTATGTCATAAGAGCAGCAGATAAAGTTTATACAGCTTCCAGTCTGGATGCAAAAACACCAAAACCAAGCCCAAATGCCACAGGCAATGCTTCTTAAATAACGTTAAGTTGTGGAAATTATTTCACCAGAAAGCGCCAATGGGCTTTAAATAAAAATACCAAAAGCAACAAACCAGGATGTCACGACCCAGTGCCTGTGGGTTTGGGTGCTGCGAAAAGTGAGATTATAATGGGAGGTTTGAATTTCGTCATAAGAAAAAAATGAATTTTGGGGTGCGAAAATCTTATTGTATTTAAAAGAAAATTAACTGTCAATTTTCTCAGTGTGTTATGACTGTTAAATAGATGATCTATTTGGAAAACAACTTATAAAGCGCGGAATGGGGCCCTTAAAATTACTTAACCTCGAAAACTTTGAGCTAGTTAGGGAAGAAAACAAACATAATTGACCAACTTTGAAATTGTCAGCAGTGGGACAAGTCTTTGTCAGTTCATCTAAGGACGCCCAGATTTTAGATTTGCTGTGTTTTTTGACGATTAGCACATTAGCTTCTCACCCTACGGGCAACAGGAATCTCTCAAGGCCACCCCACTTAGGGGCAGGCCCAAAATGTTAGAAACAGCTTTGGGGCGCCTAACCCACCCATGCCCAATCTCTTTGGCGTTCATTTGACCAAGCGGGATTCTTCAGATGAGTAATTAATGTTTTTAGGGAGTGTTCCAAAATGTCAGCAACTTTTGTTGATGACCCAATGCTATTGGCGTGTTCCACCAAAGGTTTGGATTTGAGTGCTATTTTAATTGTAGGTACACGCCCGTTAGGCCTTGTGCCTGATATTTTTAGAGAGAGTTTCAAGCTGGCGGCAACTTTTGATGATGGCCCAATGCCATTGGTGAGTTTTGCCAAAGATCAACAATAACCACTTTTCCGCTGTAGGTACACGCCCAAAGGGCTTCGTTACCAATGGTTTGCAACTGTCTACTATTAAGACTGAAGATTTGTTGCTGTTAATCATATTTGGCCCCTTTACCCCATGTGGATGCCAATTTTTTGACAACTTGCTGCAGATTTTTCTCAATTCTCCATGCTAATTCTCTGGACTAAGAACTGAGGTTGTGAGCGAGACCCTCAAAGAGTAAGGAGTGACCCACCGTTCATCTACCACATGAGTGAGATTGCCCTGGGAGATGAGGGGGGCCGCCGGCCTTCTTTCCCCTTCTTGATGGGAAAAGGAAAACCCCTCAATTGGAACGGAGGGGGAGCGCCCCCAGACTTACACCAACGCTGTAACTTCAAGCCCCAACAACTCAATCCAAATTCCATTGATCTCAGCTTGGTTTTGAATCTTCATGTCACTGACTAACACATATAACCTCGTGACTTCTTCCTTAACATCTTTATACTGATTGATGAGATAGTTGACAGACTCTAACATTTTCACAGCCAATTTCATTCCCATATATTCTAGGTCCATAGTTTTGGGAGTTCAGCATGCTTTAACCTCAACTTGGCCTCTCCCCTTGTCTTTCACTGGTGGTCCGCTCATTACTTCTTAACTCACTAACTGTATGAATAACGTTGGCCCAGAATCCCCCTGTAGTGAGCACCACTTGTTGAAAAGTGGTCACTGCACAGGCTCACGAGGGTTTTCCTAACTTATTACATTTCCCTTGTATGATGGCATGGAGCATGAATATGATCCAAAAATGGTTCATTTGACACTTGATTGTTGTTCACTTATAATATCTAGGCTTTCTGTCTTAATTAAGTAAAAACTCAATTACTATTAAATGCTTGTATATCAATAATAAGATGTCATTATTAGGGAATTAATTTCATACATATATAGTATTTTGACATCTTAGTGCCTTCTACTAAATCGTTAGCATTTTTTCCAGGTAATAGCTTTGTGCTCATCAACATGAAGCTTTGGCATGCCATTGGTAAGAACTTCCTTTGACTCAATTTCCCAGGCTAAGCAATCCTGCCCTCGAGCTGGTAAACTATTGGGTATCATTTTCAATAATAAGAAAGTCTGAATCATCAAATTTATTTTAGATATTAGCTTGGAGTTTCCTGCCTCAAGAGTCTACACCCATCAATAATAGCTACTAATATTGGGGATCATCCCTGACCAACTAAAAGGTATTAAAACACATTTTTAAAATCATAATACGTTTAAATTCTTAACATCTGTAGATAAAGGGTTTAATTGATAAGTTACATTAATGATAATCTATAGGCTTTATTTACTTTAGATTACTTTACCTCATGGTCCACATTTTACGTAGTTTCTAAAGTTGTATTAAATTACTATTGGTAACCTCACCATAACGCCTCTGATTAATGATAAGTGTGAGAAAATATCTTATCCCAAATCTCCACTAGTGCAATCCTGTATTTATTTGAGGTATGACGACCAGGGGATGGACATTACCAAAACTAAAACTAAACTAAACTAAAAAACGTAACTAATTGGTTCAAACAAAACGCACAAATGAGAGGATTGAGTGAACACTTTGAGCAAAACAACCAACCAGGTGGGCAGCGGAAACCGCTTACCCCTCCATGATGGAAGGGGAGGTAGGATCAGGGGGCTCATCTTTGGCAGCAGCTTCTTCCTCCCATAGTAGAGTGCATGTCAAGGCAGACAGTAAGGGCATTGGGGCATCTGCGGCATGTGGTTAAATATCGCTAATTATTGGTATTTCATGGCAATTGCCGTTTAGGTAAATGGCGCTGATATATTCAGTTAAAGCTTTTTCATCTTTAATGTGGGCATCTGGGAGTTTAACAAACGTGGCAATGTTGGTTTGGGTAGATAACACTTTTTGGTTCCAAGCTATATTTTCCACGTTCTGAATAACATCATTAACATTTTTGTATAACTGTTTTACTATGATTTCACTCTTTTGAGTAAGACTTTTGGGGATAACAGGAGGTGGAATTCCTCCTGTGAGCATCGCCACTGATTTGGTGACTGCTTTATGAAGGGCGACAATCTGGTGTTGCAGCTGCTTCAACTGCAAGCTGGTGATCACTGCAAAATGATTCCGTATTTGTCTGTGGAAATATATATCTGAGGGGGGTATTTGGCATCCCAACCTGCATTAACAAACCACTTGATTTGCAGAGATGGTTCTTCAATGAGCTTACCTGATTCATCAATTTCAGCCAATAACTCCCATCGGTTTTGGTTGAATTGGATTGTGGAACCAGCATACAGTTGAGGTTTATTTGATTTGTTTGAGAAAGCATGGGTTCAAACTGGGATCTAATCTGATGCTTGATTGGAGGAATCATTTGTGGCATTGGGGCAGAGAAGTAGGCTTATTGGTGGCTGCAGGTACAGCTGCAGCTTCTGGTTTTGGGGGTGGGGGATTTAGTATTGTGCCCATACCTGAACTTGTACAGTGTGGGCGGCAGATCGGAGGTCAGCAGATTAGTTGTCCGATCTGTCAGAAGTGTCTAAGGAGGTGCACTTGCAAATTGAGTGGTCTAACTCGAAACATGATGGACAGATCATCTGCCCGCCCTCGACATGGGCCCAAAATGGATGGTCTGGCGCTGAATGAATAACTGTGTGAGGGGGAATCAACATGGCGATTTTATTAAATTCAGGGCTGATAGTGGCATATGCCTGAGGCCCAGAGAGTCATGCGGCTCTATTTGGGACCACAATTGTAAGATGGGGTTGGAGCCAAAGGCTGCCAAACCGTCCATCAGCTCCTGGTGGAGCACTTCAGGGGGAGGTGGGTGGGCTGGCCAGCAAACTGGACTACCAAAGTGGTGTCCACTGGGAGCTGGGTCTGAGTTGTGGGGAGAGGGGTGCCCTGAAACACCAGGGGCACAGTTGCTGCAGTGGCAGCATCAGCTTTGCAGGTGAAGCTGAGGTCAAAATACCCCTTGTAGGGGCAGAAATCTTCAAATCTGGCGGGTGTCATCACTGCCTGTGCCATTTTGATAAAGGCTTGGTTGTGGTATGGGAATAGTTTTTCATATTTGACCCTTAGGCCATAGTGCATGTTGCTCCTGGGGAGCACCAGGGGGCAGCGATGTACTGCTTGGGTATGAGTAAGGTGGGCGTCGAGATCCTTGGGAGGAATGACTCATCCCATGGGTTTGGAATGACTGGGCGAGCCAGTCTGAGCGTGTTTTCCTGCTGGACAGAAAATGGCAGGGGGAGTTTCGCCGCTGACCCACACTGGAGCAGCCAGCGGAGAATCCAAGGACATTGGAGTTAAACTACAATGGTCAATTTGGATTTGTTTTTTTAATTCATGTATTTTTTCTTGGAAAGTTATGCTGAGTGGAAAGAAAGATGGTCCACCAGTGGTTTTTTAATCATCTAATTTCATCTATTACCTTGTCTTAAGGGCAATGTATTCATATCCTCTTTTAATCGTTAACTTTATTCTTGTTTTAGTAAATTAATCTCCTCCGTAATGGCTTATTTTAGTCACTCAATATCTTATAATTTGCTTTGGTCATTTAAAAGTGTTTTAGTTGAAATTGGCTGATGCTATTTTCATGTGGTTTGCAAGCTTTGGACATTCAGTACCTGATTGATTTTGAGATAATGCAATTATTCTACAAGTCTCAAATGCTGTTTAGTTGCATCAATGAGAACCATGGGAGTAAGTATATCTAGTATGGAGCTATTTAGGAAGGGATCTTGCTTTTATTAAATCTTCATAAGTAGTACATAAAGACAATAAACAACCGCACCTATACCTTTGGGTATATTACTATTGTTTGCTGATTTTTATTTATATAAAGCCTCTTTGCGAATTTTTGAAAGATATTGAGTGTTTTCCCTGGTATCTGTCTTAAAATAGGTCAACTGTTAATTTTAAAATTTTAATTGTGCCGCTGGAACTTAAAACCTAAGCGCTGGTTTCAACATTTGGCTCTCACTATATGATTCACTGTTTGCAGCCCTGTTCAACTTTTTAGCATATATCATGATATGAGAGACTCAGAATACTCTCTCTTTGTTTTTTACTAGGAGACTGGCTCCCCAAAACCTTAATCAGATCTAAGGACTTATTAGAACTGATCTGTTTAGCTAAATCCATCATAATCTGAAAGATGGCCCTTACTATGCAACTAAACCCATATGTAGGATTGGCACCTGGCCAAAATGGTTAATTAAACGGATAATAACTCAACAAGTCAAGCTCAAGGGTGATGAGTACCAATGGCGGCCAAATTGTTTACACTTTTCTACTATAGCTTCCCCTCCTGGTACTTCCAAATGTACTAAGAGACCTGAACCCTCAGCTTAGGCTAACCCAGCAGCTGTTTTTAGCGCTGCTTCATTATATTCTACCAGTGCTGCTGCAGCGGCCTTGGCTACTAATATTAATTAGCTAGCTGGCTCTTCCCATTTTAATTAGGAACCTGGGCATAACACTTAACATAAAGTTAACCTTGTGAACTTACTTAAATATGATAAGAAGTAAAAGTTCACCCTTCATGTGGCTATCTTAAATTACTGTGTAACACAAAGATAAGGCCTATCTTGTCATGTTAATAATCTTTTAACCCTGTTAGTCAGAAGCTAAGAATTCTGAAGATTTGTTAAGCTGGCATTTCTTATAATAATTATAAAGAAGCTATTAACATTAATTTTTAGGTGGACTTTGATAAAACGGTAAATTACATTCTTATTCATAGTAAACCAGGTGAAGAATATTTAACCTGTCAACCATTTTTTACTAAAAAAAGTAAGTGCTGTATGAGTCTAAGGTATTGGGTCACTATGGTGCTCAGATTGTTTTTTTGATAATCCTTCAAGCCTTGCAAGTAATTAGATTAGGCCATGTTGCCTATCTTTAAATACCAAAAAAACATAATTAGAATGGTGAAATACCTCTTTTGCTGAGCCCTCACATTTGAAGTGCCTAATAAAGAACCCTCTAAAAAGGGCACATAGTATAATGTGGCATCAATTGATGACAACAATATTGGAAAAACCATGGTATAGTAGGTGTAAGATAGTCTACTTGCACTAAAAGTTTAATAATCCTACCTTATAAATAATATTATATAGAACGCTACATTGCTGGAGTGATTACTAAGAGTCAGTATGCTATGTCATCAAATTGCATCAAGTAATAACAATTCTGCTTCAGCTACCCCTTTGTGACCACAAAATAAATGGCCGTACATATTATTCAGAGTCCAGATGACACGCAAGATATTGACATGAAGATTCTTAATAAGACTCTTGCTGATACAATGCCTTATTAAAAAAGGCTACAATGCTTTGTCTATACAAGAGAATGAACTCCAAATGTTCATTATGACTATTATGAAGATCTATCCTCAGGCTTGCATCTTATACTTGTTGATGTATATATTGTGCATCTGCAGCTCCCAGTTAAGGAGAATGTTGAGCCACAATCCCCACCAAAGCCCAAATCAATACCACTTTTAGTGTTCAACTTAGGAACAAGGTAGGTGTTATCCCTATTAATACAAATATATTCTCAGCGCATTTTGAATCTCCCTAGTCAAATTCTTTAATCCAAATGGTATTCTATTGCAATCTGTATGAAGCTTTACTATGACGTCTGGCTATCAAGCCCTTATGATAATGGATATTGAATTAGAACAAACATATGGTTCATATGATAAGCTTTCCCCCACTCCATCAATCCAAAAGGATTGCATTGCTGCATCTAGTTAAATTTTATATCCATTAGGGAGAAATCAGAGTGTCCTTGGAATATAGCTACTCTCACCTAATCCAAGTAAGAAGACATCAACTCATCACTTTTGTTTATGTTCTGCCAGTAGCTAATGTAGTTAATAGCAGCAATGGTTAAAAAGCATTGCTGGCCTTATGGACGCATCTTTTTGATAGCATACTCTACCCCCATTCATATTTTGTAATATGATGTTGGTCAAATGGGGAAATGTTATAATTGGTTTACCAAACACCTTATATATAGTTATTTATTTACTTAATCTTATATCTGATTTATATAACTGATAAATGATTGATTGGTATGTTATGAAATGTTAATCTATAGGATTGATTTTAGTATTAATTACCTTACATGAGACCCAAATATATAAATAAAGTTGCAAAAGTTTTATTATTTTTATAGTACCTCTCCCAAACTCCTTAGTTACTTGTAATTACAATAGAATTTTAAATTATCTAATTTGCGCAGGTGCAATTCTTAATTCCACAACCCATCAATTACCTTACCCTATATGCATGGTTTTCATATCCTCTTTTTATTTTTATCAATTATCTTGCCCCATGCAGCGTATACTCATTAATCAATAGATTTTTATTATTATCTTTGGTCCTTCATCAGAATATCAGCTCTAATAGGCCGTGTGCTAATTTCATGTAAATACCCTGAGCCTTAGGCATTCATCCCATGATTGATTATAAATTTTGAAACTATCGTGAAATTCTCAAGTGCTGCTTAGTAGCATCATTGAGAACTTTGTGAGTGAGCAAGCATACCTAGGAGGGAGTGCCATCTATTAAGAGATCTTGATTTTACCATATCTTTGTAGGTAAAACTACAAAGATAAAAATGCTGCCCTATAAACTCTGGGAGTATTTAAATCTATGGTGTACTTAATATTTAGTATAGCCTATTTGTGACTACCTTAGAAATATTTCTTGTTTTCCCATGCATCTGTCTTTAAATAGATTTCCAGTTATTTAGTGAAAACTTACCTGTGTTTTTTGAAACTTGACGCTTAAGTGGTAGCTTCAACATAAACATAATATATTGATCTTGTATTAGGCTAAAACAATTACTTCTATTAAAATAATTTTAATTAAATTAGGTTTGTGGATATATATTCATAGCTGTTGCCTTGATAAACAGAGGATTATCATGTTAAGTTTGAGAACATCTAATAGATGATTATGGCCATGAGATGTCTCCAATATCTATAAAAGTTAGTACTTGACCAGCTTATGATTTATCATATCTTATCTCACTAACTTCTTTTATTTTCTCTTGTATCTTATTGTCTGTTGTACATCGTTGCCATATTACAAATTTATAACAGAGTATTTAAAAGCGACCTTAGATGGAATATCAGGCTTGTCTTATTGCCTGCATCTAGAAGAAGTTTAATTGCTGAAGAGGACTTTCCAGAAGTAAACTAAGAGTCCATATATTTATTATTTTGCCCTGTGAGCTTCATTACAGTGAGAGTACTGTAAGCCACCTGTGTATTGGAGTATATTGGAAGAGCTATCTTCCTGATTAAAAGATAAGGAGTTAGTAGCTTAAGTGAGTTTTATTCATAAACTTCCCTGTATAGTCATTCAGTTCTGCACTATTAATTAGAAGCTTAACAATGGGTATTGGATTCTGGGCTTTTGTTAGGCTCTCAGGTGTTTTTTAGCCCTAAATTTCACCAATTTAGCAAGTTAGAGTATTAAGTCTCTCATATGCTGCATAAAATTAAGGGGTTTTTACACCACTTATTAATAAAGGGGAAACTTTAACAATAGTAAGAGGAATTTTATATGCTTTTTATTAAATTACTTCAGGGGTAAGAAAAAGCAAACCCTTTCAATGTCTTGCTCCTTAGTATATGAATGATATCAAGGCTCAAAGTGAGAGGGGTGAGAAATTTATTATAAGCTAGGAATAGCTGAGTTAGAAATATAAAATTTTGACTTATTGGATCTCAAGAAATTCACCTCACTTCAATGCAAGGGCCAATGGTGGGTCAATAGCAGGCAAGAAAACCCGTGGGGTAAGAATTTTATATATTTAAACCAATCAAATGATGGGACCTCCAAAGGACTCCCTGATTCTGATGTAAGTTTGTCGTAACCTGGCTATCCACATTAGGCTTGTTTGATTGAGGAGCGGAGTTAGATGAATTCCACCAATTTGAAGGATTCTACCAGAATTGGCCATGTTTTCTTTTTGGGTATCAGCAGTGCTTACCCTTAAAACAATCTTCTCAAAAAATCATACAGGCAATTGTTTAAATTTGGGTATTGCTTTTAAGGCTTAATCAAACCCTTTCTAGTGTATCAGGTATTGTAACTTGATTTAGCCTGTCGCACTAGTTAAGATCAAATGCTTTGCCTCCTTGATGAGTATCAAGTCTAAAATACGCATGCTGCCAGGGTGTACTCTGCACCTCACTCATATCCTGCCCTCAGTTGGGTTGCATACACCCATAAAGTTATCTTCCTTTAGACCTGCAAAATTGCCCCTCTTCTGTGCCTACCATTTGTCCACCATGTTACGTCTGCTAGCCTAGAAAGGTGAACCCACTTTTGAAAATGTCAGCGGACTGATTACATATCTCTGCATTTTCACACATTTTCTAGTACTGAGGAACTGTTATATGCTGCATGCCAGCTCCCACTGTGCCAGAAATTCCCCCTCCTTTCACTTCAAAACGCTGACTCCAATGTCTCCTTCCTGTGAGGTGGATATTTCAAAATCTAGATCTTATAAATTGTAGCAATTGCAGTAAAAAGGACTCATCTTTGAGTTCCCCTTTCTAGAGCTTGATGGAACTCTTGTTGGTGCACAGTGCCAGACCTTTCAGTTATGCCCAATTTATTTCACATTATGATAGTTTAATGATCTGATTGAACAACTACAATTTCTGGTGACCCTAAGCACATTTACTCCCATGGCATTAGGTTTCACTGAACCCATTATGGAGATTCCCTCCCCCCCAAAAAAAAACCAAGAGAACCCCGTTTTAGCTTTCTTAATAGTTATTAGAACCATATTCACAGCAATTTTACTTTAAAAATATATTGTCACTTGAACCTCTGGTATCGCTTTCATCCTTGCCAATCCATTTCCAGTTTATTGGGTAATGTAATGAACCTTGGTCCATTACAATTACCAATGTTTTGACTCTGAGCCAGTAAATTAGTTACGTCCTTTTTGACTATCTGGTGTGATTTTGCAATCAACTCTTACTTTGATTGACCTATTTTTCATAAAAAAACAAGACACTTAAGTACAGCTAAATGTTGGTATAAGAATAAATTTTATTTAATAAATGAGTATCTACCATAAGGAAAATATGAGAATGTATGCTCAGTATAGATTTAACATCAAGTAATATAAATATAAGTTTTTAATATGGGAATAATATATTGACCTTTACATGTTAGTTTCTTTGCACAGCCACTTTGTGGCCTAAACTAGCTTTCTCAATATTCTTGATCCTCTCATAGCATTTTTAAATCTTCTCTTGTGATTCTGTTACTTAATAATGTTATCAATATTGGTAATTTTGTTAATAATACATTAATACTCTTAAAGTGCGGTGGAATACCAGTCATGATCAATGGCAGCGTCGTCTCATTATAAGTTTTGGTCATTTGATCATATGAAATTATCTGCTTGTTTATTCTGTCATCTTAAGATATTTTATTATTTTTGGGTGAATTGGTAACCAATCATCATTATATTTTTTACATGTTAATTTACTTAAATCCTACTCACTAGTTGGTCAACTTCTTTAAAGCACTCATCTAATTATGACGTATCATCATCCCTGGGTCTTTGGGTCATTGAGATGGCTTGGTTGAACATAAGGTTAGCTGGTTCCCTAAACGAGTTAATCTTATATAGTTTTGGGTCCTCTGCATTACTATTCAAAAAAATATAATCTAGTTGATTCATTAGTTTTCTATTACATTAGCATACTTTTGTTTAAATTTCTTAAAGATCCCAAGTTTTTAGAGTTTTATCTTACCTACTGTCATTTATTAGTTTTTGTTTCCTGAGTCTTTCTTTTTATCTATGATGCTAGTCATATTGTAGTATGCCACCCTATTCAGCATAATGCCATCAAAGCTATTTAACTCTTTACATAAAAGAGTATGCCTTCAAGATTTTCTTTCCCGTAAGTATACTTTTGTTTACTGTTAATTAAGTGATTCAACAAATACCAACTAACCTTATTTGTGCCGAATAATCAGGGGATGACAAAGCGACTGAATCCAATGAACTCACACACCTATGCAGCTGCGATGAAGGGGAACATCATGGGACAGAAGGCCCAGCTGCTCAACTTTAACCATAGTACAAAAAAGGGACTATATGTTCCAAACAGTGACTATCTCAAGAAGGTCCAAGATTTTCACTGAACTGGCAACAACAGCCACGCATTTCCCAAGTCCTCTCATTAATTTAGTGTGCGCATTAACTTTGGCGTTGAGGAACCTCTACAATACAAAGCAGTATGTCAGGCTATCCCAGGACGCTTCCCAGAAGCTTTAAGCTTGACTAAAAACTCACAATGGGAACTTTAGACCTTGGCTTTGCTACTGCTGAGGCTGCGGATGCAGCCATAGCTGCCCCATTTAAAGTCACCTACACTAAGCTGAGAGTAGGCAAGGAGTCTAAACAAATTACAGCCAATATCTTAATCACATGCACCCATTTTTGGGATGATGAAAACTTGTTTGTAGTACTAGAAGGACTCCCAACCACTGTAAAGTGGGACTACCTGGAGGCAACGCTAACAAGCGGCCTAAGCACATATGGAGAACTAGTCTATTTTGAAGTTAGAAAAACCGCCTCCTGCCCCACCTGGCTACAGACAAGGCTGTAGCAATGATACCCTGAGCATGGATTTTGAAGGTGACATTAATACAACACCACGCAAAGCGTACACCTTGGACCTGAAAGGGGAATCAATCTCTCCCTTTCTCAGTCCGCCCAGAAAAGAGCCCGCTCATATGCATGAGCCGCAAAGTAGGGCATAAAAACAATGCCTGTCCGGCTACATGGGAGGGAAGAAGTTTATTGAGTGTGAAGAAAGTCTGAAGGATATAGATCAGAGGTACGCATAAACAGCCCACCTCTGGGGGTCACAGGCTATGAGGTGATCCAACCAGTCTCCCCAGAGCAACGTAAAGAAGCGAAGATGGCCAGAAAGGCGGCGGAGAAGGCCAAGCAGAAGGAGGAGAAGGAAGCAGCAGCTCGAGAGGAAGAAGCCAAGTGCAACATTGAGTAACAACAAGAGCATCTCTCTAGTTTGACCACCACCAAGACAGCCCAGCAGCCGCAAGATTATGAGCAATGGGCATTCCACTCAGAAATGGACGACGCAGACTTCCTATCTGTACACAATGGAGCCCTACCCATTCAATTACCAGTCAACAAACCCATTTCACAAGCTTAAAGTTTCTCAACCCTCAACGAGATGGAGGACAACAGTGCTCACTGTATGGAGAACATAAATCAGAACTTTAGGCCACCAGAATGGCAATCACTTACATCACCAGCCTAAACCTTTTATGAGGGTCCTATAGCTAGGTCCAGACTCAAGTAAGCAATCGCAGCTGCACAGGGTCAATATGTCCCCATGCAGCCCTAGCAGGCGTTCTGGGATCGCTAACAATTGGGACTCTCAACATAGTAAAACTCTCATTTGATAAGTCCCTGGATAAGAAACGAGGGCTCCTTCTAAACCCACCGGTGGATGTGCTTACCTTGCAGGAGAGCAAGTGCACCACTGGAAAGGAGGAAGAGTGGTCCAGTCTCTTTCTATCTTTATGAAATTCTGGACCAGCTTTTGTTGATTTGTAGTCAAAGCAACAGCTGCCATCACAATCGCCAACTACTACTCTCATTTGGAAGGAAGGATTCTAGTTCTGGCCTTAAAATTTGGAATCAATCATATCAGGCCGTTTCAGTATATGCCCCTGTTGAAGCGGACAAAAAAGAAGAGTTATTAAGCAACCTAATGACTTGAACCTTCCAGAAGAAAAAATTTACCTAGGGGACTCCAATTGCTGGATGAGCGGAACTTGTGACATATGGCCTAATGTCACAAACCCAACAATAGGATAGAACCAATTACAGCAATTACGACATCAAAAGGTCTTCTAGATGCCAAACCACTCTCAGAATCATACTTAGTAAATCTGACGCAGCCAAATATTGCGGTTTTCAACTAGTCAGCGCCACTAGACTGTATTTAATACTCACACCCGCGTCATCAGATCGCAAGCTGAAGATTTTGCAACAATTATGCTACATCTATCAGACCACAGAATGATGAAAATAAGTATCCAATCAAAGTTAGAATCAACCAAGAACCAACTTTGGAAAAGGATGCTGCCAAAGAACGTTAATCTGGTCCAAGTAGAAGATCAGACAAAAGTAGATGTAGATGAACTAGCAAAATGCACTGACTCTGATACCTTATGGAAGCAGTGGCAAAGGTTAAAAGATGAAATTCTATCCGCCCCAGCCCACGCAGCATCCCGTCGCACAAGGAAGGAAATAGAAGAACTTTCCAAAGCTCAGAGATCATTAAACCATCTGGAAAGATACCAACCCCATAGCGGCTACTCACAGTGGGCTAGAGATTGGGTGAAACAGACACTAGTTGTCAAAAAACACAAACAGCCCCAAATGCACATGGAGGCCCTCCAAGCAGGTACCAGATAGGATGTTCAGGGGGACCAACCATCCAAGTTTTTCTATCAAATTTACAAAATGAGGTCAAAAAATGCCAGTCTCAATGAAATCCAAACATGCGAAGGACAAACCACTAGCAACACAGAAGAGGTATCATCCATCACCCACTCCTACTACTAAGAGCTGTATAAAGCAGCCCCAACAGGGGAAGCTGCTAAGAACTACTTCAACAATGCTGTTCCAACCGCGCCAAGCATTTAACCAATCTTATTGACCCCATAACGGGAGATGAGCTAGCACAGGTTCTACAGAGGCTCCCTACCAACAAGTCACCAGGACCAGACGGTATCCCCTATGAGTACTATTAAGCAATCTATGAAGTAATAAAGAAGCCCAATCTATCTCCCTTTAACTCAAGTCTGAAAGAGGGGAGGGTTATCCCAGGAGGTGCAGAAGCCTATTTCATAGTGCTTCACAAAAAGGGGGACCGTACTGACCTGAACAACTGGCGCTCAATATCTCTAAAAAATGCGGATATGAAGATAATGGGGAAAATAATGGCTAAGCAACTCTCATAAAAATCCAAGGAGTTAATTGCATCACAACAGCATGTTTTCACCCCAGGAAAGAGCATTTGGGACAACATCCACCAAGTAACAAACACACTGGGAGGTGCATCCAAGGGCACACTCTGCTTTCTAGACCAAGATAAGGCATATGACAGAGTTGACTGCGATACTTGGCAGTAATACTCACAAACAGGGCTTCCCAAAACCCTTTATCTCATGGATAGCAAACCATCAGCTGTTGTCCATCTTCTCAGCTCTAGGGTATGCATTTATTTCACCTCCTGTCACACCAGAAAGAGGCCTCCGTCAAGGGGACCCACTTAGACCTATCTTGTACAACCTCAAAATTGACCCCCTCTTACAGGTGATGGAGAAACTGTTAGCTGGCATTGAGTGTAAGGGGCAAAAAATACTTAAGGTTTTGGCCTTCGCAGATGACTGTGTGGTAGTGGTCTCCTCCAAGGAAGATTCCAAAAAGGTAGAGGAGATAATCAGCCTATATGAAAAAGCCTCTCAAGCCAAACTCAACAAACCCAAATCACCAACCTTGGTGCTATCAGATGTTAAGCGCCCAGGCCCTAAAAACAAGAGGACAAAAAGAAAATTCGCAAACACAAGCAAAGTGAAGAAGTGTAAAAATTCAGCTTTACCCAACCACCCTTTCAGATGCCTTGCCCAAAGGAACCCATTAAACACCTAAGGATCTCCATCACAAGTGCAGGTATAGCTACTCAAAAGGTGGAAGAGAAGCTACTTCAGGATATCCAAAGGACAGTGGCAAGGTGGAAGTTCAGAAAGACATCTCTGGCTGGAAAATCTCGCCTTGCCAACACTGTGCTCTTCTCAAAAATTTGGTACCCTGCACATGCTATCGCCTTTAGCAAATAATTTAAAAAACTCACATCAATTTTTTGCCCTTGGCTCTGGGGCTCATGCTCCCTCAGCCAGGATCACCACACTAGGGGGGCCAACTTCTGAAGGCGGGATAGGGCTAATAAACCCTGAACTCAACGCTGCAAACATATTTCTGAAATGGATCAGTTCTGTGACCTCACAAGAAGGGAATCCGCCCACTTGGGCATCAGCAGTAAGGACCCAAATAGCCAGAAACCTTGCTCTCAAAAACCTAGGAAGCCCAACCACCCTATTCAACTATCTAGGTTTATGACAAGGTCAGTAGGGCCATGGGACGCGACGCCTGAGGCCAAGGCGATGCTCCATTGTGTTAAAATATTAAAAAATAGAACCAAGGATCAAATTTGGGCCTTATAAAATGCGCCATGGGTGAAAAAGGAAGGTTCTAAAACTTGATTGGCACCCAGCGCCACTAGCTAATATGAATTTTAAGGGCCCAAGCATCCAGCCAATCTCAGCGCTGGATTCTGTGGAATAATTTATACTCTCAAGCACCATAATACCACTTGAGAATATTAAGTGAGCCTCTACTCCACCTCAAAATTACAGCCCACCATTGGAGAGTTGCTAAATGACTTTTTCTGACAGGGGAGCGCTTAAATGCCACGCACAAGCAGTGCACATTGTGCTGCGAAGAAGATTTGCTGCACTACAGGTATGTTTCATGTGGAACAGCAGTAAGAGTCTTGGAAAAAGCGGTGCACTTAGCACAGCTACGATCCACAAATCCCAACCACATAGCTGAGGACTGGCTCTTCCAGGCTAGGTCAAAGCATTGAGACCTTAATCGCAACAAGATATCTTTCATTTTAGCATTATGAGCGATCCATAGTAACTGGGTTGCTACCACTGCAAGCCCACAAGGGTCTGACCCAGATAGGGCCATCAATAACTTTTGCTTTAGTTTAAACAAAAACTTTTGCTACTGGCTGTTTGGGGATGCCATCCCACTAAAACAGCGTGCACAAGTAGCTTCTTTGGCCATTTCACACATGTTCAATCTTTCCATGCTGAAAAAAACTTTTTTATGGAAAGCCCATTTACCTGAGGCAACTGAGTTCTCCCCTAACAGAAACCCACAGCAAGTCGCGATGCCAAGGTTTTGTGAATAGCATCAAACCACTCCATTTACAACCCGCTTTAAGATATTCCCATTTACACGCCTATCCCATCCATCAAATGTGTCATCTGAAGTCGTGTACTCCTGAATAAAAATTAAAATTAAAATTAAAAATTAAGATAGCATACCTCTCTTAAAGATTAAAAAGATTAATGCTACCACAGATCATTAATTTATCCATACTGTTTGCCTTAATTCCTCTTGACCTCAACTTAAAGCAAAACATATACTATTAATAAATGAATAATTTTTACTTCAAGAGATTTTATTTTAAATTTAATCGCCTAACAAATGGCCCTATATTAGTGTATTACTACTTGTCCATGTATTATAATGCTGGGACTACCATCAGGATAGAGATAGTTTATCCAGATTACTTTTTCTAACATTTTATGCCTAAAAGAGATACACAAACTTCTTAGACAGATTAAAACAGGTCAAAAATGATAAAAAAATGTTAGAAAAACTTAGTATATGTTACTAAAACTATACCTATAGGATAGAGCCAATTTAGATTTATTTTTAATTAATATATTTATCCTTATTAAGTCATTTTCAAATACTGTTGATTTGGATTTATCACTAAGTTGAGGATGGGCTGCTAGTAATACAATGGGTGTACAATTTTAAAAAACTTATAAAAAAGCCTATATATGTATCAAAGTATATCTAATTGGTCAGTCTCAACCATATTTAGATACTAGGTTTTACATTAAGTGGTTGAGCCTTTAGGTCCTTTCAGTCTATCACAGTTGTAGTACCTAGTCTATGACATTTATAATACTAAAATTCAGTTAAAGATATTTCAAAGCAGTAGGTTGAGACAATCCTGGTCTTAATCATTTCCAATATATCATCATCTATGTTGATAAGTGTTTAGTTTCACTTTTGCTCTTAAATACCTTTACTTACTAATTTTTAAAATTAGAGACTATGGTTTTACATAAGTTATCATATAGTATAAAAATCTCCCTATCTTTATACTTCCCTATCACTCAACCAAAAATACTACATTATGAGGATATTAGTACAATTTTGTTAATTCTATAAGACGGTATATATTTCTCCATTAAAAATTCATACTCTTAATATGTTATTATTTTATTACTATCATTCCTTTTATCCTCCTCAACTCTCTTTCTTCTCAGCATAACTTTCTAAGCAAAATTGCATGAACTTATAAAACAAATCAAATTTGCCCATAGTAGTTTTGCTCCAATGTCCTTGGATTCTCCGCCAGCTGCTCCAGCGTAGGGCAGTGGCGAAACTCCCCCACCATTTTCCGTCTGGCAGGAAAACGCGCTAGGACCAGTTCACCCAGTCACTCCAAACCCATGGGCCAATTCATTCCACCCAAGGATCTCAACGCCCACCTTGCTCATACCCAAGCGGTACCATGCTGCCCCCTAGTGCTCCCCCGGAGCAACATGTGCTACAGCCTAAGGGTCAAATACAGGAAGCTATTCCCATAACACGACTAAGCCATTATTGAAATGGCACAGGCGGTGATGACACCCACCAGTTTTATTGATTTCCGCCCCTACAAGGGGTATTTTGACCTCGGCTTCACCTGTAAAGCCAACGCTGCTACTGCAGCAACTGTTCCCCTGGTGTTTCAGGGCACCCCTTTCCCCACAACTCAGACTCAGCTCCCAGTGGACACCACTTTGGTGGTCCAGTTTGCTGGTCTGCACACCCACCTCCCCCTGAAGTGCTCCACCAGGAGCTGATGGACAGTTTGGCAGCCTATGGCTCCAACCCCATCTTATAATTTGTGGTCCCAAATGGGGCCACATGACTTGCTGGGCCTAGAGCATATGCCACAATAAGCCCTGAATTCAATATATTGTGGTGACAATTCCACCATGCACCGTTATTCCCTCAGCGCCTGACCATCTGTTTTGGGCCCGCGTTGAGGGCGGGCAGACAATCTGTCCGTCATGTTTTGAGTTAGACCACTCAAAATTTAAGTGCCCCTTCTCAACCACAGGTGGATGGGATGACTCATTCGCTGACCTCCAATCTACTGCCCACCCTATACAATTTCAAGCATGGGGCACAATCCTACCTCCTCCACCCCCAAATCCTGTTGCTGCAGCTGCACCTGCAGCCACCAATCAGCCTCCTCCTGACCCCAATGCCATAAATAATTCCTCCAATCAAGCATCAGATTGGATCCCAGTTCAATCCCATGCTTCTTCAAATGAATCGAACAAACCTCAACCATACGCTGATACCCCAATCCAATTCAACCAAAACCCATGGGAATTATTGGCTTAAATTGACGAATCAGGTAAGTTCATTGAAGAACCATCTCTGCAAATTGAGCGGTTCGTCAATGCAGAATGGGATGCCAAATACCCCCCTTGACTTTATACCCCACAGCCAAATGCTGAATTGTTTCACAGTGATCACCAGCTTAAAGTTCAAGCAGCTGCAACACCAGATTGTCATCCCCTGCAAAAAAGCTGTCACTAAATCAGTAGTGATACTCAAAGGAGGAATTCCATCTCCTGTTATCCCCACAACCTTAACTCCAAAAAGCAAAATATCAGTGAACCAGTATTACAAAAACACAAATGATGCAATCCAGAATGTGGCAACTATAGCACGAAATCCAAAAGCAAAAATAACTTGAATCAACATTTCATCATTAATTAAACTCCCAGATGCCAAAATTAAAACTGAAAAAGCTTTAATTAAATATCACAGTGCCATTTACCTAGCTGGCAATTTCCATGGAATTCCAATTATTAGAGATATCAAACCACATACCGCAGATGCCCCAACGCCATTACTGATGGCCGTGACATGCACTCTACTATGGAGGAAGAAGCTGCTGCCAAAGAGGCTGCCAAAGACGAGCCCCCAACCCCCCTCCCCTTCCGCCATGGAGGTATAAGCAGCTTCCGCTGCCCACCTGGTTGGTCAGTTTTTGAAGCGTTTCACATAATCCGCTCATTAGGGCGTTTTGTTTGAACCAAGTAGTTACGTTGGTTTTTTAGTATATTTTTAGTTTCAGTAATGTCCATCCCTTGGTTGGCTTGCCTCAAATAAATATCAACTATCATTCCTTTTATACAAAAAGTTATAAATTAAGTTTACTATGACATGGACCTAAAGCTCCCCCTTACATAGGTCCTTACTAATCTCAAGTACTATAAAAACTAGATAAATATTTATGTGATTAAGGTTTCTTTCCCTTAACAATCACTTTAGTTACTATGATTCGATTCAAACAGCAATTTTGATAATCACATAGAAGCGATGGGCGATATTAATAAATCTAATACAACCTGGGTGAGCGTTGCATCAAGAGATGCTCAAAACGGTGCACCCAAGGGCAAGAAACGCCCTGGAGGGGGACCAGGTACATAAGTCGCCAAGAAACCACAATCTCAGACACTGTCCAGGTTTATGGTATTTGCTATAAAACAGGGCCAATACATGGACATCCAACATAACCAACCCCTTTCAAAGGTGGAACACAGGCTTTGACTCTTCCTTGGGGATGAGTCCCCGCCCCTGTGGGAGAAAACATGCGAGGCACAGCCCTCCCTTTTCCCCCACACGGTATATGTCACCACCAACAACATGGGCCACGTCTGGATCAATATTGGTTTCAAAACAGCTGAAGAAGCAAATGCCGCAGCAAAAGTCTGCATCAAAATTGCCCTTCCTGAGGGAAAAAGAATAGTGCACACCACGCGCACCAGATGGAACAAGGTAAAAACTTTGTTCATCTCTTTTGAATTGCTCTCTACCAACCTTCCCCATAAGGTAATCAAGGAGGATCTCCGCAAAGGGCTTGTAGCCTACGGAGAAATTGTGCAAATCAAACTACAACGATTTCGCCTGATGCCAACCCTGTGCACAGGCAAAGCTATCACCATGATCAACCCACTCCCTGAAGTGAAAAGATGACCTATCAAGAAACCCCCGCAAGGCAGAGTTTCACTTCACAGATGGGGGACAGTCATCTGCATTCCAAATTACACTAAAACGTGCACCGCCTATATGCAACCACTGCAGTTCATTGTGATACAAGGAACATGCATGCCCCGTGAAAGAGGGCTTAATGGAAGAAGAATACTGTGAGGAAGCCATGGACAAAACTAATGAAAACTTCTTTAATGACTGATGGCCACCACCCATTCTGCTAGGGTGAGGATGGGCTTTACTCCATCGTGGACCCAGTTACACATAAACAACACAAAGCGGCATAAAAAGCCCACAAGCGGGCAGCAGCCAAGGCGGCAGCACATGCGGAGTCATACATTGATCCCAGACAATTCCAAGAGGACATAGCAGATATACACCAAGCCAACCAATCAGAACAATATTTCCAGGTTGAAAATTTTCACAGCACTTGACTGAGTCATCAAGCGACATCAATCATGCACACTTTGAGGAACAATTCAGCTGCAATGTGGGCGAAAATGGGGTGCCCAATTCTCCAAATTTGAACCCCAAAATCACAGAATCCAATTAGCACCCCGCATTGAACCATCATGAGACATGTGCGGGAAAAGATAATGCAAATTCCAAAAACCACAATTACCGCGGAAAATTGGGTCAGAACAAGGAACTGACATTGACATCAAGAGAGTTGGAGTTCAGACGCGGAGCATGGCAAAATGAGCCATGGCGGGTTAGGGCCAGAGGGCCCTCCCAACTGCTTCTGAGGCGCCACGGGCACCTCAGTGTCAATAAGGACGCTAAACATTGTGGGAGCCAGGGCTCAAACATCCCAAGCCAAAAAGCTGGACTTCCTGTGAAAACCCCTTGTAGACATCTTGGCCATCCAAGAAGCCCACTGTCTACAGGGGGAAGAAGGATCCTGGTCAGCCAGGGTCTCACCATTACAATCGGTGTGGACATCTCACTGTGGGGTGATCATCTGAAATAACAGAAAATTAAAAATTACAAACTCTTTGTCATACTTCACAGCTGCATCCTAGTAGCATCGATCACATGCCAAAAAGAAACAATTTCAATATCATGCATCTATGCACCATGAACCGCAGCTGAGAGAAAACAATTCTTCAAAACTATTCCAACCCTCACCCTCCCACCAGATACCATCCTGTTGGGCGGACTTTAACTGCTGGGATAACCCTGACACGGACTGATTGCCTAACCCCAGGGGATACCCATGGGGCACATTGAATTACGTGCAATGAAAGCATCACTTGGCCTACAGGATGCCCTCCCCCCAGATCACCACTCCTTCCCCACATGACACAGCCCAACATACATGAGAAAGCGCTCATATCAATGAGCCGCATAAATCACATCCTCATTCCGCAATCCCACCAATCAAGCATCTCCAACTTCACAACAAAAAAAATCAATTTTTCAAACCATTGACTCATCTTGGTGCAGCTCTCATCAACATGAACCCACGCATAGGTGTCGCCCTGGAGGAAGCTACACCCAGAAAACACAAAATTGCTCAAAATATCTGACTGGGTCGAACATGAGGTCATGAACCCATAATTCACAGCCCTTTCACTTCAGATCCCATCATAACCTGGACAAATTTCAAAACTGAACTAATCAACAAAACTCAACATCTCACATCATGTAAGTACACCACTGACACAGCCACAATCAGTTGTACCTTTGTGGAACTGGACCACCTTGAGCTCAACACCCCAAGATCTGGTTATAGCCCCAACTGGGGACGCAAATGGGCGGAAATATCCACCCGCCTAAACACCCACATCTTCGAGAACCAACATAGAATTAAAGTATCAAACAAAGGTAAGTTCATAAAAGAAGGAAAAACATGTTTGACATATTTCTTCCACCAATTCCACTCCCACAGCAACCAGCCCATGTGCACACAGGTCCGCAAGGCTGACAGCACTGTGGCAACTGACCCTGAGGAGGTCAAGGTGGAAGTACACTTTTATTACACCAAACTATACTGCAATACACTGACTGACCCACAAAAAATACAGAATTTATAAATACCGTTAGAATACAAAGCACACCGCCGGACTACAATATACTAAATCTAATAACACAGGAGGAGCTTTGGGATACAATCCGCGGTGCACCACATAGGAAATGCCCAGGGCCTGATGGGATACCTTAAAATTTTACAAAAAATATTTTAAGCAGATTGCCCCCCTCCTCTTGGCATCTATGAACCAGTGCTTACTGAGAACCACGCCTCCTACCTGGTGGCCATGAATCATATGTCATAACCCTGTATAAGAAGGGTGACAAATTGGACCTGACCAACTGGCGTCCAATTGCACTCTCTAACACTGATACAAAAATTCTAACAAAAATTTTAGCAGCCAGATTAGGCGCAATAGCCTCTAACGTCCTGTCACCCAACCAGTTTGGGTTTATACCAGGGCGCTCAATCTGGAACAATATACACCCTGTTGCAAACATATGTCAGTCCAAAGCAACTGGAGCCCTGGTTTTCTTAGACCAGGAAAAGGCATACGACCGCATCAGTTGGCCATATCTTAAGGAATGCCTACACGCTTTCAAACTCCCACCCAGATTCATAAACTGGGCGATGCTCCTTACAGAATCTGCAACCATGGCTGTATGCGGCCCTGGCTTCCTAACTAACAGGATCACACCACACAGAGAGCTCAAACAAGGGGACCCCCTCAGCCCACTGCTGTACAATTTCAGTTTTGATCCACTCCTCCGCTTAACTGACTCACGCCTCATGAACATAACTTCCAAAACCAGCCAACAGTCAAGATACTGGCCTTTTCGGATGACTGAATGGCAGGTATAGCTAACAACAATGATGCCTGACAGCTGGAACGCACCCTAGAGGAATACTCCATGGTGAGCAACGCATCGCTCAACAAAAGGAAAACTGAAATAATTCTCTTAAGCAAGTACACTAATAACTGAGCTTTAACACCTGAACCTCACACCCCCATACAAAGGAAAAACCCACTCATCTTACCCTTCGCATCATCTCCCACCACCACTCCTGTCCGCCACCCTGAGATATGGCTGGAAACAGGGGGATATGCCAATGAGACAATTGAGAATAATCTATCACAGCGGGTATCCAACCGCGTTGCCTCCCTCAAGGGAAGATCCCCAGGACTAATGGGGCGAGTAACAGTTGCTAACTCACTCATCCTCCCAATACTATGGTTCCCTGCCCTCACAATCGTCTTCTCACTCACCTTCATAAACTCAATCCGCGCGCTCATCCAGGGCTGTCTGTGGCCCAGATCCCATCCTCCCATACGGATGGAAACACTCTTTGGCCCACGCTCAAGCGGAGGCATGGGCCTAATAGATTTTGAGAGCCACGCCAACCGCATCCTGGGCACCTGGATAAAGGAAGTCCTTGCCCCAGACCTCCCACAGCAACACTGGTCCAAGGTAGCGAGGACTAACTTCGCGCAGGTGCTCAAAATGACCAACCCACATAGCCCACCCAGACTACTTTCATACCTTGCTAAACGCCCTACCTCAATGGGCCCGCATGGAACCCCCCTCACTTCAAACACATCCTTCAAGCCATCCGCCGCATAGAATAAACAGTAGAGAACATTGGCACTGTGCAGGGAAGGGGACTACCCAGCTCCCACTTCAAATTAAGAAAACCAGAAGACCACCCCCAGAGAGACATGCTTGCTATGACCCCAACCATTGCTAGAATCAAATACCTAGATTCGTTGGACATTTCCTATGACTTAACCACACAGAAGGTAGTGTGAAGAATGACGCACCACCCATTCCTACAGCCGAGGGTAAGAGCCAATGCCTGGCGCTGCCTGATAAGGACCTATAGTATGGCGAACCACTCCGATTCCCTCCACACAACCTGCGCAGTTTGTGGAGGGGAAGGCTCCCTACACCACCGCCTAGAAACATGCCCCCCAACCAAAGCCATATGGATGGAAGTCGCGCGCCTTCTTAAGCTCCAGAACAAATGGGAATTATCTATCTTGAGCCTCCTCGCACTCCAGATCAAATCACCAATCCCATCTACCCTCTGCTATCTAATGATACCCATTTCAATGTGGACAATCCACACCATTGCCTTAGATGCGTTCAAGGGCACGGTCCCAATCATCCATGGGGTTATAAACAGGTTCCACGTCCACTTATTGGAGCACTTCCAAGCCTAGCTCTATGGTATATGAGGCCAAGGCAACAGGCGCTCATAGAATCGTGGTTCCCACTCTGGTTCCTCCACACAGACCCCTTCCTTCACACCTTCTCCATAGTGGGGGAAACCCCCTCAGAGTAGCACACCAACCCCCATACTTGGCAGTCCCGCTGGCAACAGGGGTAACCTGAGTACCCCGGGGTGCCCAATTTTATCTATCTTCGCTTCCCCCTATTTTCCACACATATTTGGTAATGCCCATCCCCTGGTCGACTTGCCTTGGTTAAATAAAATTTATGTGAATAAGGAACTCAACTTAGGGCCATGACCTCCATATCTATGGTGTTAGGATAAAGCCTGAAATGAGTATGATTTTTGAGATTACATATAATCCACTAGATCTAGCGGTTATGTGTTGAAGTTAGATTGATTAATTGCATGCTAAACTATAATTGCAAATGGATTGATTTAATAAATCACTTAACTTACCTTAATTGCAATGAAAATGCTCATTTAATCACAAAAAACGTATTTTTAATGAGACTGAGACAATTCCTACTACAGTACAGAATTATATGCAAGTTGCAATTACATAATCTCCAGAGAAAATAGTGCATTATTTATAATCAATTAAGCTTAGGTAAGTCTAGAAAGTTGGATGGTATATAAAACCAGGTCATTTATTTGGTTAGTCTTTGAGGTAATTAAAAATATTTTAATATGCAAACACTATTAAGTTTATTTACTAAAGTGATATCAACATCAATCTACCACTCCAGCCCTCAAGAAACTCCCTGCCAACTTTCCCCTCTTAACATCATATATGTAGGCAACTCCCATGCTAAAATACCCACCATTCCTTAAACCTGGACGCCTCTAGTATCCTTGTCATACTTGATTAAAACCCTTGGCTATGGTAGCTCATGGTTAGCTACCCCAAACCAGGTCAGTAGTACACCATTCAATGACATATAGTATCTTAATGACATAAATATTAGACCATCAAAATAATTATACTAATACTTTCTGGAGTAACATCTTGAATATGTTGTGATATTCTAGCTCATAAAGCTGTTGGCAGTAACCACAACTGTCACCCACCCAAAATATATGTCAATCTTCAGGCATATTTTAAAGAATTGTCGCATTGTTGTTCAGAGGTTAATCTCACTGTTACAACGGAAGGTAATATGAAGATCGCCATTCCTCAAGCAAAGTTTGCAAATTATATGAAATAAAAGCAAAGCGCTTCCAGAAACATAATCTTTAAAATAAAAACAGCTATGCACTGCAAAAACCAAAGGGGTTAACATCAGATATTACCTCTATGCTACAAAGTCCATTGTAGCTTGCCATTTAAAAGCAATCCCCTTTTCATTATCTATTGCTACTTTTTTCTCTCGATGCAGTCACTTTTACAACTTTACAAAGCAGGTAATCTCACTTGCTATTTTTTGGTAAAATATTTGGCGGAATTGTAACCATAAAAGCGTATTTCCTTTTATAATCTTTGACATTCAATCCACTGGCAGTCTCAGGAACTTAATATAACCTACTCTAGATTATTTACAGCTTCTATTGCTGGTAATCAAATTATACTGATTATAGCCAAACTGTTCCCCAAAGCAACCAGATCTGTCAAATTCTTCTGTAATCGCTTGAATATCAATGATGAAACTAATTAAATTCTAGTATCCAGAATAGCTGGAGGAAAACATTTGATTTTAATGACATTTTCGTCTATTAACCAAATATTATTCCTCTAATAGTCGACTACATCTTATCCTCTTCTAAACACTCTGATAGATCCTTGTCTTTATTTGTTAGTGGAACCTTCATTATTCCACCAATGGGTTATAGCCTTCCAGATTCTTTGCTTATCTTTTGTACGCCTGGAGGAACTTAGCGTGCACTCATTTTATAATCCAACTGCAAGCTGGGCCCTTGATTGTATAGGCGTCAGTGACCGTTTTTTCTACTATCTCAAAGGGTCCAGTCATGAAGCATGCTAGCTTATTCCATCACCCATATCCATGCTGTTCATGGAACAAGAAATCTCTCCTATTGTGAACTGAGGCATTATGCTATGTCATCGTTGATCAGAATAATACTCCTTAATTTTCTTTCCAAGCTGAATGAGTATGCTTCAGACTGAAGTTTAATAAGCGTAGACATCAGATTCATCAGATAGCATTGAGGGGTCCTTTCCTCCTGTATCCTCTACATAAGAGTAAAATAGCGTAAGCAGAGCTGGGTGTCTGCCATAGAGTAACTTTCTTATACTCTTTCCTGTTGCTGAGTGAGAGCTGATGTTATATGCGAAAAATTCAGTGGAGAGAAGGGCACTCCAGTTAAATAGTTGATCCCTCACAAGCTTCAAAAGGATATTTACTATAATCCCATTAACCTGTTCAACGGTCCCATTATTCTGGATGGTAGGGAGTAGTTAGCACCCCATGGATTGCCATCTCGTTCAGCTTGGGAAGGACACAGGAAGTGAAGTTATATCCGTTGTCCATGAGTTTGAACTGTGGGAATTCATGCCGTTGAATGACACACTCCATTATTAACTTAGCAGAGTTATGGCCCACAGATCACTTATTGCTCGCGCTTCTACCCACCGTGTCAAGTTATATATCACTACCAGGATATGCTTGGAGTGATTTTTGTCCATCAGCAAGAGCCTCACAAAGTTGATGGATATCATATACCAAGCAAAGCAGGGTTTAACCAGAGGAGATATGTATCTCTTGTGGAGAGTCTTGTCCACTTAGCAATGATGACAACAGATGATAGTTTCCAGCACTTCAAAGTGCATACTTTCTTAGTAATATCGCGGCTTCAGTAATTCCAATGATTTCTGTAATCCTCCACGCCCTACCACCTTGTGTGCATCCAATATAATACCCAGTCAGCAGAGGGCTTTGGAAAAATCGCCATGACCCCACTAACCTTTTTAAACAACTCACCGTCTCTCAAGAAGTTATCTTTCCTCATCCCATCCAGCTGCCCAATTTATTTGTTGTGACTCATCAGCGTATTTACCACTAATCATTTTCTTGTACATTATATCAGCTAGCTCCACTGTAATAGCAACAGTTGGAATGTGCGATAGACAGTCAGCATTATGGTGTTTAGCGCTCAGCCATTAAAATGATCTCAAAATCATACGCTTGCAGCTTGAGCGCCCACCATTGAGGGGGCCACTAACTCACAAAGACTTGTAACCACCATAATAAAGTGTGATTGGTCACAACCTTGAACTTTACTCCATGGATATACCTAATATTGTTTATATGCATAAATTAACGCTAGTTACTCCCATTCAGTCACCATATAATCTCGCTAATGAAAGTTCAGACTTCATCTGCGATAAGTGACAAGATGTTCCACCCCTTTATCATCCTGCTGAAATAAGACCGCTCCCACAGCAGAAAGAGAAGCATTCATCTGCATGATAACTCTGTCTCAAAGTTCAGATACTGCAGCACCAGAGCGCTGATTGGTACCATTAGGAGAGTGTCAAATATGCTCTGACATTGTTCTGCACACTCAAAAGTGGCGTCCTTCTTCAAAAGCTCAAAAATTGGGGTCCTGATACAGCTAAAATTGGGAATAATTTAGCAATAGTACCCACCCATGCCCAAAAAGACTTGGATATCTCTTTTGATATGGGGCTGGGCCACCTTTATGATGGCTTCTACAATAGCAGGTTATGGTCTAAGACTATTGGCGTCTACCTGAAACCAGGATATTCAATTTGATCTTTGTAAAAATGACATTTGTGAGGCTTAAGTTTTAATGTTAGTCTCCACAAGCTTGGAGAATACTTCCTCAAGATGATCTTTGTACTCTGAAAATTTTCGTGCGAAACATTAATGTTGTCAAGGTAGAAAAGAACACATGAAATTTTGAGATCACCCAGGATAGTGTTCATCGCCCTTCGAAACATGGCTGGGGCTTTACATAGGCATTGCAGTATATGAGTGGGCTGGAACAACTCTTTGGAGGTGATCATAGCTCACTTTTCTCGTTCCACCATGTGCAACTCAATCTGCCAGTAACCCATGATCAGGTCCATAAATGAAAAATAGCAAGCGCCACCCAGAAAATCTAAGGCATCATCAATTTGGGGTAGCGGATATGAATCCTTGTTGTGATGCTATTAAGTTTACAAAATCCAATCACTACCTGGTTGGTGTCACATTTCTTTTTTACAATTAACACAGGCGCAGACAATGGACTTTTTGAAAGCTCACGCATACCCTGCTCCAGCAACTTCCCTATTTCGTCAGGAAAAATTTCTTCTGCAACCCTCAAGCAACGGATTGACTAAGACTGAATAAGAAGATGGTCACTGGTATCCACTTGATGAACAACACCATTAGTGCACCCCATATTGTGGTTGTGGGATGAAAAAATATCTCAATATTTTTAGAATAATGCCATCACCCAATCTTGTTACTCATCAAATAGCCACGTCAAAGCTTCACATGGGACCATCGCCATTATGCCAGCCAAGTTCTGGGTGAGGAGGCCAAGCTCATCCAACGAGCCAAATTCATGAAGCTGAAGGACCTCATCAATGGGGTCAGGTGTAGATAAGCAACCACCTGATGCCTTTGGACCATAAGTGGCTCCTTTTTCTAGTTGGTTAGAAACACTTTGATTTCCCCAGGTCCAGATACTAATATTCCTGAAGCCACATGAGGATCAAGATGTGATTTTTGGTAGGAGCCAAGGAAATCCCCAAACAAACTTTTCTAGGATATCCACTTCAACTCCATTCCTATGATAGCTTGGTTTCCAGATAGTATCAATAAAACGCTTGCTAATCAAAGTGGTATTCCTTAATACTCGTATATTTGATATGAAAGAACCCTGGTTTGCCGCTTTAACTGCCAGTAGCAGATGGGAACTACGCCGTTACAGTATGCAAGGTTAGTTTGGCCAACTTAGATGGATTCCTGTGGTACCCCCTTTGATGTAAAGTAGACAGGGATTTGCTGACTTACAATCTTAAAAGTTTCTTCCGCCATATTGATCACAGCCCCAAATTGGCATATGAAAGAAGTGCCAACTAATATGCCATAAAGATGGTTTGGCAATACAATGGCTGGCGCAGAGATATCAATTGACCTGAACTGAATAGGCAACGCACTGTACACTTTCTCCAATAAGGTACTTTCCATCCCCACAGTCCTTTATACCACCAAATGATCCGATTTGGGTTTCAATAGCAGCTTATCTACCAGCCTTGTCAATACTATGTTAACTGGGTCTTCGTGTCAGGGTAAATTCTGACATTAGTGGAATTACAGAGGTTACAGAGAACATCCATCAGATCAAGAGGGTATGTGATGAAGTTAGATCGAATAATTGCATATTAAAATGAATAATTGTAGTGGAAATGTTTGATTAATCATTTTAATCACCTTAGTTGCGATAATATTGAATCAATTAATCGCACCAAAACAAATTTACAATGAGACTGAGACAATTCCCACTGCCTTTCAAAATCATATGTAAGGCACAATTCCATTTGATCAGAAGTATAACAGTACTATATTATAAATCAATTAAGCTTAGGCAAGTCCAGAAATTTGGATGGTATATAAAGCCAAGGCATTACTTTATTTAATCTTTGCGGTCAATTTAAATATTCTATATTGATTGAACACAAGTAAGTTTGTTTACTAAAGTGTTATCAATACCGAACTAGCACCCCAGCCTATAAGAAACTCCCTTCCAACTTTCCCCTTTTAAAACTATATCTTTAGGTATTTCCCATACCAGCTTACCCACCATTCCTTATACCTGGGCACCTCTAGTATCCTTGTCATACTGGATTTAACCCCTTGGTTATACTAGCTCATGTTTAGTTACCCCCAACCAAGTCAGTTGTTTTCCAGTCCCTGACAATTTTTTTGCCAAATTTACAATAAATATCCCACCGCGTTTTATTATCAGAGGCTTTGATATTTTCTTTGTTGATGGGAAGTTACCAATTGTTGGTGCGGATGTTTTTCCCAGTAAAGAAAGATAAAGCCTATAAATGAGCAGTAGGACCCATTCAAGTGCAGATAGTGAGTGTGGCCAACTATACATCTATGACTTACCCTACAGTTCCCTTGGCTAAGAAATTAACTTTAGCAGAATTAAAAGAGGGTCTTACGCTGTTGGGGCGTTTTTAAAGCTTATACTGATAACTATTCAGATGACGCATATAAAATTTGTCGTAGTAGGCTCACAACTCACTGGTGATGCTCCGGGTTGGTTTATAAGAGCCTTAGAAGAGAATGAGAATTTGTGTGAAGATTATGAGCATTCAAAGACCAGTTGTTAGCTGCAGCGGCTCCCACTGGTAACAGATTACAGGCACGTATTGCCTTTTTTGAACCTTCAACAGGGAGGCAAAACCATTGAGGAATATACTCATAGGTTCTTTTAGAACTTTCAGAGGGCAGAATTAGACTAGGGAATGGTAACGCTTTATATCAGACAAGGGTTTGAAGGTCACTTAGCAGATTCTATCAGACACCACCTCATCACGCTACCCTTAAACAAAGTTATTGAGGTCAGACAGAGTCTAATAGTGGATATTAACAGATCAAGAGAATGATGGGAACAGAAGTGCCATAAAAGAAAACCTCAGACCCTCAATTCCTCATTAGAAAATGATAAGCAGTCTTAATAAGTAACGAGTTTGAACTTAGACGTTGGAAAGAACAAATTTGAAAACTATGGCTTTGATGGACAGTGGGGCCTCACGGAACTTCATCTCATAGCATGCAGTGAAAATTCTGGGCTTGCATGCAAAAAAACCCTAAATGAAAGTAAAAATGGGGAATGATGAACTGTCTTTAGCTTACCGTTGCTCACAACAAATTGACTTGAAGTTTGAAGTAAGAAATGAAAGTTGAGTTTTGAGTCCTGCGTAGTTCACCCCATCCTGTAATTCTTGTGTATCTTTGGTAGACGCAGGTTGAACTTCAGCACAATTATGGACGGAACTCTATTACAATTAAGCTAAAGGATAAGCTCACTGAGTGTGCATTAGAAGAGCGTAAAGGTTTGGACATGTCCGCAACAGTTTCTCAGTGTGGTCCATTGGAGCCTTGCAAAGGAAAGGTCCCTGAGTATCTCACAAAATGGGCTTCAATTTTTGGAGAGGAGGAGGCTAAGCAACTACCAGCTCATGGATCCTTTGATCATGATATTGATTTACTAGAATAAAAGCAACCCACCCATGTACCTATTTATAGTTGCAATAAGAGGAAAAAATTCCATGAGAGAAGCCTGGATAGCATGCTTGAGAAGAGGTTTATACAAGTGTCCCGCTCCCCCTGTTCATCACCCTTGTTGTTTGTTACTAAGAAGAATGGTGGACTACGGCCAAGTATAAACTATCAGAAGCTCAATGATATAACCATAAAGAACGGTATCCCTTACCTGATGCTGATCACTTGAGTGACCAATTGTCTGGAGCTACAATTTTTTCTAAAGTTAGCTTGAAGGATGCATTCAAACAGATACAGGCAAAAGAGGGTGATGAGTGGAAAACGGCGTTTAAGACAATTTAAGGGTTTTTGAGTAACTGGTGATGCCTTTTTGGTTGTGCAACACACCTAGTACAAGAAACAAATAATTAATACGGTGCTGGGTGGCTATCTGAACCACTTCTGCGTAGTCTACCTTGACGACATTTTGATCTACAGCAAGAGCAGGAGGGACACTTACGCACTTGAACTTGGTCTTTGAGGGGAGGATACCCCAGTGGTATAATATGGACCCTCTATCACTGCCTCCACGAGTTTGATCCTTGTAGATGAACTTTGGGTAGGAACCAATTATGACTGTGTTGGTTTTACGCACCAATGCCCCATACCAAGATAGCAAATAGCAAAGTTGGAACATGGAGTTCCTGGACTATCATACACCGTGCATGGAAGTTTTCTGGGCTATATCCTCCTTTCCTATATTCTTAACTTCTCTTAATCAGTGCCTATCATCCCCAGGTCAGCCCACCTTGAATAAAAAAAGAACTTTGTCTTTGAGCAGCTTGAAAGTACAACTTGCATGTGAAGCTATCAAAATGTGAGTTTGCGCAGGGGGAAGTTGAATTTCTTGATTATGTTGTGGGCAGTAATGGTTTCACCATGGCACCTAGCAAAGTGGATGCCATCGCATCTTGGCATACACCTAATAGTTGGAAGGACGCTCTCAGTTTATTAGTCTTGGCAAACTTTTTCAGGGGTTTTAGCAAAGACTTTTTTCTATTTCGTTACCCTTAACACGGCTTACATCAGAAAGTGTTCCATATAAATGGTCTCAGGTGACAGAAAAATATTTTTCTGACTTTAAGGCTGATTTTGTTTCTGCACCTGTGTTGTCAATGCCCAATGATGAAAAGCCCTTCGTGGTTGAGACTGATGCTTCAGGATACGCTCTTGGGGGGTTTGTTGCAGAAGGGGGATGATAGTAGGCTGCATCCCATAGCCTACTAGTCCAAGAAATTAATCTCAGCGGAATGCAACTGTCTTTCTATGACAAGGAAATGAGGGCTGTTGTGCAATGTCTAAAACACTGGCGCTGGTGACTGTGTATAGAAAAGTATCCAGTAAAAGTTTTGACAGACCATAAAAACATGACTTACTTTTTTCACCCCACGGCAATTTAACCGGTGTCAGCCACGATGGGCACTTGCTCTGGCAGATTATGACTTGAACATTGGTTACAAACCTTGGAAAATTAATGTGGTTACAGATTCCTTAAGCCGGCGTCCTGACATGATACCTGAAGATGGGTAAATTACTGAATTTAGTACCCAGGTGCTTATGAAGACCAAGGATCCCGCTGCATTATTATCTCATCTTGTTCTAGTGGGCCGTGGAAATAAGATTTTGAATGTTCAAATTTGATGGTGCTTTTTACTTTTCTTTCTCGTTGCAAACATTTTTGCAACCCATTCAATTCAAGACTACTTCTAGTTTGATAATCTCATAGAGGGGATTAGTCTGCGCCCATGTCTGGGAGCAGTTGGGCAAGCAAGGCAAGAGGAGCAGGCAGAAGGCCCGCGGCCTCTAACGTTTGAAAACGCCCCGGAGAATCTGGCAGAATGGAAAAAAATCTAAAAAAACCGGTGGTCACAATTTCCTCAGAGATACTCGCGTGGCAAGCACGATGCAACCAGTACATCAACACGCCACACTCCCAGCCACTTTTGTCAGTGGAATTTTGAGTCCATGTGTATCTGGACATCCAAAAAATGGCTTTATGAAAAATTTTGTGAAGATGTACACAAAATTTTCCCAACTGCGGTGTACGTTGCACCTCACTCCATGTCATGCAGTTGGCTGGACCTAGGTTTTAAAAGCAAAATAGCAGCAGATGAGGCTGCAGCGGTGCACATAGTGGTCAACCTCCCCAAAGGGCAATGGGTTGTCAAAACCAAATGCACCAGATGAACAAAATCAAACCAAATTTTCCTCACGTTTGACTTTTTGCCTACTACGGTAAAACGTGACATTTTGGAGCAACACCTGAAAGATGGTCTCGCCATATATGGCGAAATACAATCTTTCGAAATGCAACGATTTATGCTGATGCCACACCTGTGCACCGGTAAAGCAATCGCAGTTCTGACCCCAACTGAGGAGATCATGAAGGACCTAACCCAGATCCTGCACTCCACCTTTATTGATATCACAGGGCATACCACCCACCCATTCCAGGTAACCGTGGACAGCACGTCCCCCATTTTTACCCACTGTGACGCATTCGGCCATAAGGCGCATGCATGCCCCATCAAGGAGGGCGTCACATTCCAAGAGCACCCCTCAGCAGCCATGGCCAGCAGAGAGGCGCACTACGAACCAACCACAAGCACCAAGGAGGCTTTCCCGTGGGGAGCACAAGGCTGCTACCTATTGGTAAAGCCCATCTCCCCGCAGGAGCAGAAAAAGGCCAAGCAGGCCCATAGGGCCGCGGCCAAGGAAGTGGCCAAGGCCACCACCACCATCCCACACTCACAACGCCAGGAGGACATGGAGATCTTCACGGTGGAAGCAACTTGGGAATACATCACCCAATCATATTGGGAGGCCCATGCTGAGCGGGCCACTCAATCTGAGGATCCGATGGGAGATTCAATCTCACCCAATCGCTGCACCCAAGCTCCGGTCAAAACTGACTTGGGACCTATCTCAACAAAAAAAAAATTTTTGCCCCGCTCGATGGTGCACTGAACTTATCCGCACCACAAAAAACTCGTCCGACGTCAGGAAAACAAAAAGTGAAGGCCAAAGCAATGCGACTCTTTCTGCAAAAATTAACAAAAACCCTGATAGCATTGCTGCTAACACCCGCGCTGCTGTGAAAGCCCGTGGGGACCTGGAAGAGGCTGGTGGGCCCGGGGGCCCACCCCCTCACACCTAAGGTGCGATGGGGGAAACCTTCACTCTAGGGACGCTGAATATTGCCAGACTCAAGGCCTCCCTGTCCTGGGCTAGGAAACTGAGTTTTTTACAAAACAATTTACCTGTGGATATCCTGGCCATCCAGGAGTCCCACTGTCCACGAGGTTCTGAGGAAGCTTGGAAAACAATGCTCCTACCATCCCTATCCTTTTGGTCGAAGCACTGTGGGGTGCTAATTTGGAAAAACAATTTTTTCAAATTTACATCCTCAGAAACATTCCTAAATGGCTGTGTGCTTGTTGTCACCTTCTCATGGGCCAATGTTGTGCACACAATTGTCAACATTTACGCCCCAAACGGTGCACATGAGCGTCAGAAATTTTTCTCATCGGTCAAATACCTCCCACTACCCCCCAATTCTTTCCTAGTTGGCGACATGAACTGTTGGCTAACCTCACCAACGGACCGGTGGCCACCATCACCCCACGCCCCGCAGGGTCACGTAGAACTACGCGTTCTAAAAGCCACCCTTGGGTTAATGGATGCAATGCCACAACATGCCCCACTGCTCGAAAACATGACGCGTCCCCACATCCACAATGGCCAATTAAGGTCCATGACCCGCATTGACCTTATTCTAATGCCGGCGAAATTCCAACCCCACATCTCCCACTTCAAAACAACAAAAATGGAATTCTCCGACCACCAACTGGTCTTGATAAGATACCACTTACCCGTCACAGTTGCAAAGGCCCCACATTGGTGCAAAATCCACCCCCCCAAGCTCACGTCACCAGGATTTTCCACATGGGTGGAAGAGGCAACTTTGGTGAAATTGTTTGTTGCACCGTTTTGCATGGACCCCATTTCCACATGGGCAACTTTCAAAGAAGACACCATCCGCCACTATCGCCATCTCTCATCCAGATGCTCACGAGCCACATCGGCGGTTATCTCGTGCGCGCTGGCAGAATTGGCCCACTTGGAGTTCAACATTCCAGCCACAGGATATAGCCCTGCATGGGGCCAGAAGTGGGCGGAGGCAGCCGCCCACCTCAATGCACTCGAAAGGCAACACAAACATCGGGTTTGTATCTAATACAGGGCCACACGCATCACTAAAGGTGACAAGTGCACCACATACTTCTTTAAAAAAATTTTCGCACCACGCCAGAGCGTGGCCTGCACACAGGTGTGAAGATCGGATAATTCCATTGCGGACACACTGGCTGAAGTGGCAATCGAAACACAAAGCTATTACTCCGAGTTATACTGAGCCAAACCAATTCAGCTGGCCAAAATGGCAGAATTTCTTGACCAAGCTCATATCTGCACCATTTTCCAATACCCGGAAATAATGAATTTAATTACTCTGAATGAATTATGGACAGCCAATCGCGGTGCGCCAAACCAAAATGCCCAGGCCAGATGGCATTCCATATGAGTTCTACAAAAAATATTTTAAATATATATCCCCACTGCTGCTAGCCTCAATCAACCAAAGCCTGTTGGAAACACGCCTCCTACCAGGAGGACATGAGGCCTTTACTGTTACACTCTTCAAGAAAGGGGATAGGCTTGACTTAGCCAACTGGTGCCCCATTTCTCTAACAAATACAGACACCAAAATTTTAACCAAAATCATGGCTAACCGTTTAGGGACTGTAGCATCTGCCATCATCTCCCCAGAACAATTCAGTTTCATCCCCAGAAGGTTGATTTGGGATAACGTGCACTCTATGGCTAATGTGTGTCAGTCCACAGCCTCTGGGGCACTTGTATTCTTGGACCAACAAAAGGCCTATGATAGAGTAAACTGGGAATACCTAAGGGCCTGCCTCCATCAATTCCGCCTACCCCCCCCGCTTCATAAACTGGGCCATGCTGATCACGGAATCTGCAACAATGGCAGTGCATGGCCCAGGCTTCCTAACGGAAGTAGTCCGCCCTCAAAGGGGCCTGCGACAAGGGGACCCCTCAGCCCACTCTTATACAACTTCAGCCTTGACCCACTACTGCAAAATGTGAATGCCCACCTCATTGGGGTCCATGTGCCAGGCCAAACCCCAGTCAAGATGATGGCATTTGCAGATGATTGCGTGGTGGGGGTGTCTTATAACAAAGATGCATGTGCGCTTGAAGCCCTCATACAGGAATATTCCCGGGTAAGCAACGCGGCACTGAACGCCTCCAAAGCTGAAATCATCCTCCTTGGTCGGTTTCAGAACTGCTGGGCCCCAGCAAGTAGTTCCCAACCTGGCCCATCTGCTCGCCCACGTCCACGCCTTACTAACTCAACACACACTGCTCCACTGGTGCTCCCCTTTGTGCCACGTCCTACCATAGGACCGGTACGCCATCTGGGCGTGTGGATGGAGGCAGGTGGATACGCGTCAGCAGTAATGGAGTGCCACATACTGGACAACGTGACGAAGCGAATCGCCTCTCTCAGAGCCCACCCTACTACCCTCACTGGCAGGGTTGTTCTTGCCAACTCTATGCTCCTATCCAAAGTCTGGTTCAGAGCCCACGTCATCCCCTTCTCCCCAAGCTTCTTCAAATCCCTGTATGCCTTGCTGCAAGGATGGCTTTGGTCAGGCTGCCCTCCACCAGTGCAGCTAGAGGTCATGTTTGGCCCTCATCATCATGGTGGCATGGGCCTGCTTGACTTCAAAGCCCATGCTGCCAAGATCCTGGGCACCTGGATTACAGACATCACCGCCCCTACGCTCCCCTCCCAACACTGGTCCCGCGTGGCCCTTCCAACTTCTCCCGAGCCTTGGGCCTCAACAATCCATCAAACCCACACTCCCTGATGAAATACCTCGCATCACACACATCGGCCACAGGTCCTCACGGGACTAAAAACCCACTACAAACGAATCCTACTCTCCATGCAAAGCGCAGAGTGGAGAATTCGTATTAGTGGACATACAACCTGAAGAGGCCGCCCCTCTCCTCAGTTCACACAAGAGGTACAGGGGCTACCCATCCATGATGGCGTGATCCCCATTCAACCCCAAGTCCTATCCAGGGTGGACTACCTGGACATGATGGACATCCCTTATTCCACTGAGACCCAAAAGACTATCTGGAAATACGCACACCATCCTCTGTTGCAGCCTCAAGTCCGCTCCCATGTGTGGCGCTACCTGAGGCGGGTGTATCGTACAGCTGAGCGCTCTAACGCTTTACACTCATCCTGTGTCGTGTGTGGCCAGTATGGAACGCTGTTCCACCGCCTGGAGAAGTGCCCCACCTCTAAAGTGATATGGCGCGAAGTCCAACGTCTGCTAGGCCAGGATCAAACGCATCCCTTCAGTCTGTCAAGAGATATGTTTGCTTCATCAATGGCCTCCCCCTCCCACCCTCCCTCCGTGCTCTGGTGGTTGCAATCGCCATGTGGACTATCCACACGATTGTCTTGGATACCATCGCTGGCTCCATCCCCACCCTCCCTGAAGCTGTCCACAGATTCCGGTCTCATCTGGTGGACCACTTTCAAGTGTGGATGTTTGGATATCTCCCACCACGTCGCCGACAGCTGGTCTCCTCCTGGTTCCCAGTCTGTTTCATCAAATCAGACCCCTTCCTCCACACGTGCTCAATAGTGGCTACGGCCCCTTCACACGTTCCCTCTCCCTCCCCATAAGTGGCGTTTCCGCTGGCAACAAGAGATAGCATTGCGTCTCTGGGGTGCCTCCCCTGGTACTAAGTTTTGTCTCATCTGAGTCATATTCGGAAGTGTCCATCCCATGGTCAGCCTTCCCCACAATAAATTAAATTAAAAATGATGGTGCTTTTTGCAAGAATGTGAAGAATGATCTCATTAAAAAACTTAGACAGTGTGTGATACAAAAATGATTACTTGATAAAGAGTCAGTCAGTATTCTGGAATGGTTGTTTTTATGTAGAAAAAGGACCTTTAAGATTGGATATCATGCGCGAGCACCACGATGTATGCATGGCTGTCACCCTGGAAAGAACAAAATGATCCAACTGATTCTAGAATTTATCAATATCCTTGTCTTAGAGGGGACTTCATAAAATATTTGGCAGAATGTGAGGTCTGTGGGCACACCAAGGTTCATAGAGGACTTCTTAAAGGACAATTACAACCATTATCAATCGCACAGAAGCCATGGAAGACAATATCCATGGATTTTACAGTAGAGCTACTCCATTCCCAAGGATTCAATGCAGTATTAGTGGTGGTAAATAGATTAACTAAAGTGGATTATTTTATCCTAACTACTACCAATGCTATGGATAAGATATAGCTCGTCTGTTTTTGAGAAATGTATTCTTCATCATGGTACTCCCAAGGAGGTGATTTCAGACAGAGGCCTCAATTCACATCAAACTTTTAGAAACAGCTCCTTGTAGACCTTGAAATTAAGAGATGTTTATCCACTGCATACCATCCGCAGACTGATGGACAGACTAAGAGAGTTAATCAGGTGCTGGAGCAGTACCTGAGATGCTTTATTAGTGCGGAGCAGGGCAACTGGGTTGAGTTGTTGCCTATGGCCCAGTTCTGTTATAACACTCTAGATCATTCTTCAACTGGAATGTCAAATTTAAAGCTAACTATGGTCATGATGTGAAATATGAACCGTTGCCATCTTTTGAAGCAGATATCCCCCTTGGGAGGGTATTTTTAGAAACATCCATCAAACTCATGCACTTTGCTTGGCAAATCTGATTCAAGCAGTAAATACTTACAAAGACTTTGTGGATAATAAGAGTGTGCCTGGTAAGGTGTTGGAGGTAGGTAGCCAAGTTTACCTGGATGTTCGCGATATTCCTTTGGATGTACCATGTCAGAAACTGCTCATCTGCACGTAGGGCCATATAAGGTCACAGAGGTTATAGAAAAGTGGCTTTTCTTCTTGAATTGCCTGAATATTTGTAAATTTACAATGTATTCCATCGCTACCTCTTGCACAAAAAAGAATGAGTTTTCCTACCACACCAGAAAGTCAAAGATTTAGCACCACCACTGATTAAAGGTCCCTGTCCTGAGTATGAGGTGGAAGCTTTTAAAGGGAGGTGAACACATCATGGTAAAGTGCAATACCTGGTTAAGTGGGCTGTATATCCTGCAGAAAAGAGCAATTGGGACCTGAGGAGAACTTAAAGAATGCAGGCAAGCTGTTAAAGAAATGGGAGAAGAAGGCCTCTCAGGTAGCTTCAGCCTTTTTGGGGGATGATGTCATGATAAATCCTGGCATTATTGGTATATCAGAGGTTACAGAGAGCATCCATCGGATCAAGAGGGTATGTGATGAAGTTAAATTGAATAATTGCATATCAAATGAATAATTGTAGTGAAAATGTTTGATTAATCATTTAAATCACCTTAGTTGCGATAATGAGTCAACTAATCGCACCAAAACAAATTTACAATGAAACTGAGACGATTCCCACTGCCTTTCAAAATCATATGCAAGTTGCAATTACATAATCTTTAGAGAAGAATAGTGCACTATTTTCAATCAATCAAGCTTAGGTAATCCAGTAAGTTGGATGATATATAAAACCAAGTCAATTATTTGGTTAGACTTTGCGGTTGATAAAAATATTCTTTATCATGCAGACACTATATAGTTTATTTTACTTAAGCGTTATCAATACCGATCTAGCACCTCAGCCTACAAGAAACTCCCTTCCAACTTTCCCTTTTTTAAAACTATATCTTTAGGCATTTCCTATATCACTTACCCACTATTCCTTATACCTGTACACATTTAGTGTCCTTGTCATACTGGATTAAACCCTTTGGTTATGCTAGACCATGACTAGCTACCCCCAACCAGGTCAGTAGTACTCCAGTCCATGACACTTCAGTTTCAATGATAGCACATATCTATATTTTTTCCACAAAGATGTCACAATGCACAAAGAATATGAAGAACTATGAGTATTTAATGCATGGACGTCCAAGGAATTCTTCTTATTGTGAAAGTGGTTTATACTGGATCCTACCTGTTGGTATGTCTTTATGATATCTCCACTGAGATGATGACGTTCACACCCTCCAATGAGGCCACATCTGAGGAGTGTTGGGGTCCATCTGCCACGTTATGCTCCAGGACTTGACAGGCGTATTGTTTTTCAAACTCTTGACGGATCCTTTCACAATGCCCTCCTTGGCTTGAGAGCTGGGTGCAACATTTGCATCATCAGTGGTTTGTCAGTAAAAGAAATATGTCATTGGAGTCATAAGCACCAATATAGACTGACTCGTTATGATTAGGTGAGACAATTAAATTCAACGAAGTGAAGTAGAGAGGCCTGTCTCTACTACGCTTAATATAATCCCTGCTAATCCAAATTCAGTAGAACTTCTTAGACGTTCCATTTTGTAGGGCGGCTTGCCGCATAATGCTTTTTTTGACTACACTCAAAGCAAGTTGTTCCAGAAAAATTGTATTTTATAAGTTTTCAAACCCAGCCCAAGGGTTATAAGCTGGTTTGGGCATGACAAAGAGCTAAAAGCAGCCATATATGGGCTGAATGATTATAATTTGGTCGCAGGTTGGTTGATAGACTGTAGCTTGGCTTAATATTTGCTGGTGGAGTATAAGTCAGCTGCTGTTAACACCCACAGATGAATCTCTAATGACAGTTATGAGTGGATTTAATTCCCTGTTGGGTGGGTTGAATGTGGTGTCCAATTGCCACAGGTAGTTGACAATCCACAGTAGGGTGATATCCCTCTGGGGAACTAAAGCCATTGATTTTAGCTCTCCTGATGGGGTTTTGCAGCGGCGGTCTTAAAAATACTGACATCCGCCTCTGAAAGTGTTCCCTCTCCTAATAGAACATGTTCTTCCAAGATAAAGCGGTCAGCAAATGCCAAAATGGTTTTGTTATGTTGAAACCCAATAGTCATGAAGTCTGCTTTTTGTTGCACCATTTTTTCCTACCCTGCCAAACAAGTGTAGCACCATACTTTGACCTCCATCTAGGTCACGGAGCTATCCTCTAGATAACTGGTGACCTTGTTGGTGCTTTCAACATCTAGGGTGGAGATTAGCAGCTTCGCCTTATGGCGATCTAAAACTAATTCAACAACAAACTCAAACTGCTCTAAGAATCCTGCATATTGCCTCCCCAGCTAGATGAAAGCAGCTTTTCAACACGCACATTCACTTCTTAATCTATGCTGCAGTTTCTGAGAGTGAATTGGGCAGTCTCTGTCCTGGCGAACGTACACCCACATGGAGATATAGGTGGTGCATAAGATAGAGCTTGTTGCTGCTGTGGTCCTTTGAGAAGTGGAGGCCTCTTCAGCCAGAATAATGGCAACAACCGTGGGTAGCTCACTAGTGGACCCTTAATAATTGTTCCCAAATCAAGACTATCTGTGACATGACTCCCTTCACCCACCTGGTCAGTGAACAGCTCCTCCACAATCTGTTCTGCTTTAACTAATCTGTATTGATAGCACGCTTTCTTGGCATACTGTCTATGCTCATTCACCTCTGTGTAAATCCCAGCGTATTTCATTCTCCATGGGAGCTTTTACTAGAGACTTTGAAGAATATTAATCACATCTTCAAGAGTTCTTTAAAACTAGAATTCTGATGACTGTTGTCATAAGCTTGATGAGAGGTATTATCTAGTTGACCTACTAGGGTATGTAGTGAATCAGGCTACACCTGATCCGTACATTGTTTCAGATCAGGCAGCTCTCAATCTGAATATTGCTTTTATAGGAAGGGCCTCAAACTTTAAGAAATTGGAGTTGGTAAATTCGACATTCCAACTGAAATGCATCTGAGAAAATATGACATTGGGCTTACGAACGGCTTGGATGATGATTTGGTGGAATGTGGGGTCTTCACAAGCAATATGCTGGATGGTATTTGAGAGAGCCTAGCATAAAATGGAGATTATTACAATACTAGTGGGGTGCTATATTAGGGGATGGATGAGCTCTGAATGGCCAGTTGCATCTTCTAAGAAAAAACCAGGAATTTAATAAAAATTGCTTGCTATTATCAAATTCATTACCAATAAATTATAGTATCGGATCAAAGCTATGAACTCAACTAGTGAGCTTGGCATGGCGTTGACGTCGTTCTCAGCCCTCTCATGGAGCCAGACCCTGCTGTTGGTGTGCAGCGTCGTGGTTACAGTGGTGTGGGAATATGTGGCAATGATGAGGTATGGCGGTAAGGTTAGGGGTATGAGCTTCTGCAGATCTGTCTCTAGTATGGTCAGCGACGTGGCTCTTACTTCCCAGTTCATTTGTGGCGTATTGGCGCAAACCCACCCGTTACATTAGATGAAACTCAAATACATTTTTGTCAGTCTTGTGGGGGCCCTGAGAAGAGGTGGTGGCCCCAGGAGGAGAGGAATGGTAACGTCATGTTTTACATTGGTGATGGTGAGTTTATCATTAACATTTGTGATAAGAGAGGTGGTTTGGGTATGTGGCATGAGTCCCGTGGAGGTGGAGGAGAGTCATGGAGTATTTAAATCTCCAAAAGGTGGGCGGCTTTTCCCATGGAATCTTTGGAGAAGATTCACCAAGTGGTGTCACAAGTTCATTTTCATATGTGGTTGGCTCAAGCAATGGGAGGAGAGACCCCTTTCTCACTGCAGATTGCACAAATTGTGGAAGCGCTACCATCAGACCTGGTGTGGTGGGTGAAAGAACTGATTGAGGAGCAAGGTCGCCTTCCAGGTTCCATGGATGAGTGTGTCAATTGGATTGACCAGGCTGCCTGTCTGGATGAGGCGCAGGATGAGGCGTGGTCAGCTTTGCTGAAGGTGAGTCAGGGGTGAGGATTGGTTGAAAAATATGCCCATATTTTTTGACCTTTGGTGAAAGCAGCATGAGTATCAGATTCGCAATTATCACTAATGTTTCAACAGGGGCTGCAAGCGGATAGGTTGGCTGCTATGGCGGCTGCTAAAGTTCAGAGTACGTTGGCTGAAGAAATCTTATTGGTGGTACAGTTTGAGAAACAACTAGCCTTGGTGCGAAACTGGTGGGAGGATTCCATGTCTTCAGGAAAGGGCCAGTCACTTGAAGTGGCTCATAGAGGCCAAGGGGTTGGCAGGGATCATCCAAAAGCTTGGAAATATCCATGAAGAGTTCCACCAGGGAAACATAGAGGACTCAGGAAGAACAGAAGGTCGGGGTCCAGGGAAGATTAATGTTCCCAAACCTACCTTACCTGCAGATTTGCAATCTGAGAATGCTTTAAACATTAAATCTACTTCTTTTCTTTAACCTTGGTTATTTATTCTGACGGAGTTATATTCGCAAGGTCGGATGGAGAAGGTGTTGGCCCTGGTGGATACAAGGGTGAGAAAAACTACATGGAATTCTTCTTGGCAGAAAGTTTGATGTTGGAAATGAAGAAGGGTCCTGAGGTGGTGTTTGCCGATGTGTCAAGGAAGGCTAAATCATGTCGTTTGGAGCTTTGGGTAGTTGTTCAGCACAACCTGTTTTAGTTCAAAGAGATCTTCTGTGCAATCAGAAATCTGGCTCATCCTGTGGTATTGGGGATGTGATGGTGGCACTGGTTCCAGCCCCAGGTTTATCTGCCGCTTAATACAATTACTTTGAATCCTCTGATGTGGCCTCATATGAGGTGGAAGATGGAGGTTGGGAGTGATGTTTTAAGTTGACGCAGAAATATGGGTGGAATGCAGGAGGTAGAGTTACTGGCTGAATATAGCGACTTTGTGGGTGTATTTGGTCATATCAGGAACTCGTCTTTTCCCCTAATGGTTCTTTTGCATTTTCATTCTGGTTTAAGGATGGGTCAGAGCTTCCCCAGGGATGTCCAGTATACCCTCTTAACCTATGAGCAAAAGGGGCATTGGAAATTTATGTGAAGTCAATGTTGGACAGAGGTTTAATTGAGCCTTTTAAGTAGCAGTTGTGTCTCCTGTACTACTGGTGCCAAAAGCAAGAGGCAAAAATAGCCCATGCGTGGATTTCAGACGTCTGAACATTGTCACTGAGCCTGATCCATATCCAATGCCTTTGTTGAGGATATTCTCTCAATGGTTACTGGATGCACCATTTTTAAAAAGTTAGACCTTGTGGACGCATTCAACCAGGTACCAGTGAAACCAGAACATCAAAAATACACCGTGTTTAAGTGTCACTTGGTGGTTTATCAATATCACATGATGCTGTTCGGTCTTAGAAATGCCCCAGCAGTGTTTCAGCAAATGATCGATCATGTCCTTGGAGGGATAATTGGCTGATGCTGTGCCACCTATATGTATGATATCTTAATGTTTTCACAGTCCCAAGAGGATTATGTCTGAGATGACTGAGAAGTTCTGGGGCAATTATCTTTATGGGTCTGAGATTGAAACCTTACAAGTGTGAATTCGATTGGAGTTCAGTGAAGTTCCTAGGCAACTTGGTGTTCCAGAATGGATTAGGAGTATGTATGGATAAACTTCATGCGGTATGAGCATGGAAGGCCCCTACTGATCAAATGAGGGTACAGAGTTTTTTGGTAACATTAAACTTCCTATGACAGTTTTTGAGAAATCTACCCAATGGCCTTACCTCTCACGCGTCTAACTCAGGATGTTCCATTTGTATGTGGAATAAAATAGGAGCAGACATTCGAATTATTAAAGTTTAAGTTACTTATGGCGCCTGTCTTGGCCCATCAGGATCCTTGGAAGCCATTTGTGGTAGAAACTGATGCTTCAAATTATGCCATAGGTGCGTTGTTATTACAGGAGGGGGAAGACGCGCTCAAATATCCTATGTGTTATTTAGCCGCAAGATGATCCCCACCAAAACTAATTATCTGATATATGATTAGGAACTGCTGGCAGTGATGCATCCTTGAGGGAATGGCAGCACCACCTGCTCTATTCCTGACACCCTTTTATTGTTCAAACCGTCCATAGAGCATTGGAATATTATTAGGAACCAAGGAAGATGGACCAGCGGCAATCCAGATGGAATATGGAGCTAGTCCAATACAATTTCTGGGTAGAATACAGGCCAGGTTTGACAAATAATATAGGAGAATGGTTGCTTCAGGGTGCAGGCTTAGCATATAAGAAGGATGAATTTGAGGAATTTAATAAAGCCACAATGTTCCTACCAGATCAATTTGCGATGATTGAGGGTGGGGGAGTGAGTTAAGGGAGGAAGTCCACCAGAAGCAAAGAAGGTCTGAATATGGACAGCTTTTGAAGGCTGGGATGAAGGAAGGACAGCCACATGAGTGCCATAAGGCCTTCATGAAGAGGCGTGGGGGTATAACACGATTCTCACATTTAGGTGCCCAACCCATCGTTACAATGGGAGGTAATTCAAGTCTCTCGTGTTCATCCATTGGCAAATCATCCGGGATTGGAGAAGACAGTGTAGTTGGTGTGATGGGACTATTTGTGGCCAGGCCTGTGAAAGGATTTCAAGAAGTACGTGAGGGATTGTTTGGTGTGTGCAAAATCAAAACCCTGAAGGGAACTTCCATTGGGTAAGTTAAACCCACTGCAGATACCACGTGCGCCATGGAGACTAATTAGAATTGATTTTATAATGGGTCTTCCAAAGGTGCAGGTGAAGGATGCAGCTATAGTGTTCATGGATAGAATGACTAAATACGCCAAGTTTTTCCCATGTACAGAAAGTTTTTTGGCAGAGGAAATAGTGAGGATTTTCATTGATGAGGTATTTGCCCAGCATGGATTACCTGAGGAAGTTATTTTGGACTGTGGTCCATAATTTGTCTCGAAATTCTGGTCAAGTTTGCTGAGGAATTTGGAAATCAGGCCTGGTCAGTCTTTGGCATAACATTACAATCTGACAGAAAGATGGAGGAGGTGAATCAGATACTTGAGCAGTATCTCCAATGTTACATCTCCAATCGGCAGGATGACTGGGTTCTATGGGTTCAGATGGCCCAGTTTGCTTATAACAATCATTTCAATCATCAATGGGAATGACTCAATTTTTGCAAATCATGGTCTAAATACCAGATCAAATGGGGGATCTGTGGGGGATGTGTCATGGGGCAGATGAGATGGCGCGTACCATGGCAGATATTGGGAAGGAGCTACAAGGAAATTTGGAGCAAGCAGTGGCTTGGTAGAAGTATCAAGCAGATTGATAAAGAGCGTTATATCCAGAGTTTGAGCCTGGGACTAGGTATTGGTGGTGGCTAAAAACTATGCTGTGCCAGTTAAGAGTCATAAATTGGGACTGAAGTTTTTGGTTTCATACCAGATCATATAAGCCATTAATCAGTTTGCTTTCAAATTGAGATTGCCAGAAGGTTCTAAGGCATATCCAATTATTTATGCTTCCCAGTTATGGGCGTTCAAAGGAATAGGTCTGGAGCGACCAGGACTGTTGAACCCTTGGGAAGGGGATGTTTCAGAATATGAAGTGGAACGGATATTGGATGTGAGATGGGTGAAGGGTGAAGGGCCAGCAGCAATTGCTTAGAAGTGGAAAGGTGACCTGATGGAGAAGGCAATGCGGCAGATGAGGGAAGACTGTTCACAATGCCTGGGGAAGGCCCAAGAGTTTTGGGCCTCACTGGGGGTGATGTAACGGGTCAGGTGGCACTCAATATGAATATAGTTTTTATAGGAAGAGCCTTGAACTTGAAAAAAATTGGAGCTGGTAAATTCGACATTCCAAAACTGAAATGCATCCGAGAAGATATGACATTGGGCTTACAAATGGCGTGGATGATGATTTGGTGGGATGTGGGGTCTTCACAAGCGATATGCTGGATGGTATTTGAGAGAGCCTAGCATAGGAGGGAGATTATTACAGTATTAGTGGGGTGCTATATTCAAAGATGGCTGGGCCCTGAATGGCCAGTTGCGTCTTCTAAGAAAAAACCAGAAAATTTAATAAAAATCGCTTTTGTATTATCAAATATTATTTTCAGTAAATTATATTATCAGATCAAAGCTATGAGCTCAACTAGTGAGCTTGGCGTGGCGTTGGCGTCATTCTCGGACCTCTCATGGAGCCAGACCCTGCTGTTGGTGTGCAGAGTCATGGGAAAAGTGGTGTGGGAATACGTGGCAAAGACAAGGCATGGCGGTAGGGTTTGGGGATGGGCCTTTTCAGGTCTGTCCCTAGTATGGTCAGCGATGTGGCTCTTACTTCCCAATTCCTTCATGGCATAGTTGTAACGGATCAGGAGGCACTTGATCCGTACATTGGCTTGGATTGGGTGGAGTTTGACCTGAATGTGGCCCTGATTCAACGGGCATCAAGCTTGGTAAGTTAAGAACTGGGTAAAATCGCCATCCTAAACCCAAATCACATCTGCGGAATGACAACAGGTTTATGCAAGGCTTGTATGGTGATCCGGTGGGATGGCAAATCTGTGTTAATGATGTTATGATTTGGACTTGGAAAAGTCTAATTGAAAAAGAAAGCTTATTTTATATTTGCGGTGCACTATTTAAGGGAAGACATAACAGCCCTGAAGGGCAGTTGCGTCTTCTATGAGGAAAATCAGAATTTGAAATAAAGAATACTTGCTAGCTCAGATAATACTAATTTTATTTAGTAAAATAAGCAGATCAGATCAAAGTTATGAGCTCAACCAGTGAGCTTGGTGTGGCGTTGGCGTCGTTCTCAGCCCTTTCCTGATCCCAGATTCTGCAGTTAATGTACAGCATTGTGGGAACAGTGGTTTGAGAATATGTAGCAATGACAAGACATGGCGGTCAGGTTTGGTGATGGACCTCTGCAGGCCTATACCTAGTATAATCAGTAACATGGCTCTTTCTGCCCAATCTGTTCATTGCATATTGGCGAGAACCCGCCCATTACATTAGATGCAACTCAAATTCTTTCTTGTCAGTTTTATGGGCCCCTAAGAAGAAGTGGTGGCCCCAGGAGAGGAGGAATGGTACCGTCATGTGTTAATGGTGGTTATGGTGAGCTTCTCACTCACATTTGTAATAAGAGAAGTGATTTGAGTGTGTGGATCAAGACCTGTTAGGATGGAGTAATGCCAGGGAGGACTGAAATTCCCAAAAAGTCAGGCTGCTTTGCCCATGGAAGCTTTGGAGAGAATCCACCAGGTGGTGTCACGGATTTGTTTTCAGGCGCAGTTGGCTCAAGCAATGGGTGGGTAGACCCCTTTCTCATTGCAAATTGCGCAAATTGTGGAAGCACTACCCCCGGAACTTTCTGGGTGGGTGCAAGATTTGGATGAAGAGAAAAGTTGTCTCCTCAAATCAATGGATGAGTGTGTAGACTATATTGACCAGGTGGCCTATCCAGATGAGGCGCAGGATGAGGCGTGGTTGGATTTGTCGACAGTATCCCAGGGCCAAGGATCAGGAAAGATTATGGGCGTATTTTTCACCCATTGGCGAAAGCAGCAAGAGTCTTATATTCGCAATAATTGCAAATTTTCAGACAAGGGATGCAAGCAGATATGTTGGCCACTATGGTGGCTGCTAAAGTGCAGGGTTCGTTGCTGGAGTAAATTGCATTGATGGTGCAAGTGGAGAAACAATTGGCGTTGGCGCGTAACTGATGGGAGGATTTGATGTCCCCAGGAAGGGTCCAGTTGCCCATTGTAGCCATTAGAGGATGAGGAGTTGGCGGGGTTCTCCTCAGAACTATAAGAATATCCATGGGGGAGCACACCAGGGGAGCGGTGAGGAGTCAGGGAGAACAGGCCAGAAACCTGAGCAAAGCCATAGTCCTCAACCTACCTTATCTGCAAATTTGCAATCTGATAATGCTTCTAACATTAAACCTTTTTTCACTTTATCCTAGGTTATTTATATCCGTAGAGTTATACTCGCATGGTCAGACAGAGGAGGTGCTGGCCCTGGTTGATACAGGGGCTGAGGAAAATTATGTGGAGTTCACTTTGGCGGAACAGTTGAAGTTGGAGATGAGAAGGGGTCCTGAGGCGATGTTCGCTGATGTGTTAAGAAAAGCCCTGTTGTGGGTTCTGGAGTCCTTGATTGTCATTTGGCAGAACCCCTTTTTGGTTAAAGGAAGGTTTCTGTGTGATCTGGAATCTAGACCACCCCATGATGCTGGGGATGCGATGGTGGTATTTCTTCTAGCCACAGATTGATTTACAACATAAGACAATTACCTTGTCACCACAGATTGGACCTCAGATGACATGGAAAATGGAGGTGGAGGGCGACGTTCTAAGCAGATGCAGGAGCTTAGGGGGGATGCAGGAGGTAGAGCTACCACCCAAATACAGCGACTTTGTTGAGGTATTTGGTCCCATTGGTAGTTCGCTTTTGGCCCCTATGGGCTCTTTTGCATTTTCATTTCAGTTCAAATAGGGGTTGTAGCTTCCCAGGGGATGCCCAGTCTATGCTCTCAATGAACGGGCCTAAGAAGCATTGGAGAACCATGTGAAGTCAATGTTGAACAAAGGGTTGAATGAGCCTTCCATGTCGCCGGTGGTGTCTTCTGTATTGTTGGTACCAAAGGCAAGTGGCGATTTACGCCCATGTGTGGATTTCCAGCGTTTAAACATGGTCACAGAGCCGGATCCATATCCAATGCCCCTGTTGGAGGACATTCTTCTGATGGTCACCGGATGTACAAAGTTTACAAAGCTTGACCTTGTGGACGCCTTTAATCAGATACTGGTGCGACCATAGCACCAGAAATACATGGCATTCAAGTGCCACCTAGGGGTGTACCAATATTGCATAATGCCATTTGGACTGAGGAATGCCCCAGCAGTGTTCCAGCGGATGATTGACCATACCCTTGGAGTGATGATCGGTTGATGCTGTGCCACTTATATGTACAATATTCTAGTATTCTTGCAGTCCAAGCAGGAGCATGTACTAGATGTCCAGGAAGTTTTGGGGGCGATTGGCTGTGTAGGTTTAAGGTTAAAGCCTTCCAAGTGTGAGTTCAATCAAAACTCAGTAACGTTCCTTGGCAACGTGGTGTTCTGGAATGGATTGGGGGTGTGTCTGGATAAGCTCTGGGCGGTGCAGGAATGGAAAGCCCCCATGGATCAGACAGAGGTGTGAAGTTTTTTAGTAAAATTAAACTTCCTTCATCGGTTTGTGAAAAATCTTTCACAGATGGCCTTACCGCTCACATGCTTGACCCAAGATGTTCCGTTCATATGGGGAAAGAAAGAGGCACGGGCCTTGAATTACTTAAGGGTAAGTTACTTACTGCAACTGTTCTGGCCCATCCAGATCCTGGGAAACCTTTTATGGTCAATATGGATGCTTCGAATTATGCTGTGGGAGCAGTATTGCTTCAGGAAGGGGAAGATGGGTTGGTGCATCCTGTATGTTACTTCAGCTGTAAGTTGCTCCTCGTGGAAACAAATTATCCAATATATGATAAGGAGTTGTTGGCGGTGATGGCATCCTTGCGTGAATGGCAACATCACCTGCTCTACGCATGGCACCCTTTAATTATCCAGATGGATCACAAAGCCCTGGAGTACTATCATGAACCCAGAAAGATGAACCAGCGACAGGCCAGATGGCATGTGGAGCTGATATGCTATGATTCCTGGTGGAGTACAGGCCTGGGGCTTTGAATGTCCTGGTGAATTGGTGAATCAAGATGGGGCTTTTGCGTATGAAAAAGAGTAATTGGAGGAGTTCAACACCGCGAAAATGTTTCATTCAGACTAATGTGCGATGATTGAAGATAGGGGGAGTGTGTTGGGAAAGAAGTGCGCCAGAAGCAAAGGAGCGCGGAATTGGCCCAAAGTCTGAAATCCAAGATGACGGAGGGACAGCCACACCAGTACCATGCAGATTTCATGAAGAGGGTTGGGGTGTTATACAACAAGTCACATGTATGGGTATCTAACCCATAATTATGACAGGAGGTAATCTGGGCTTCTCATGACCATCTTCTTGTGGGTCATCTAGGAGTAGGGAAGACATTGAAATTAATACAGTTGGAGCATTTATGGTTGGGCCTTCATAAGAATGTCCAAAAGTATGTGCGGGAGTGTTTGGTATGTGAAAAGTCAAAGCCATCAAGAAACCACCATCAGGTAAGTTGAATCTGCTGTGATACTGCAAGTCCCTTGGAGTTCTATCAGTGTCAATTTCATAGTGGGGCTTCCAAAGGTGCAGGGGAAGGATGCGGTTATGGTGGTCATAGATAGACTTACCAAATATGCTGAGTTCTTCCCATGTACTGGGAGTTTTTTGGCGAAGGATGCAGCAAGGGTTTTCATTGATGAGGTGTTCTTTTGATATGGATTACCTGAGGAGAACATTTTGGATTGGGGCCCAAAATTCATTTTGAAATTTTGGTTGAGTCTAATGGGAAGCTTGGAGATCAGGCCAGGTCAGTCTTCGGCGTACCATCCTCAATCTGATGGACAAATGGAGAGGGTGAACCTGATACTCAAACAGTATCTTTGGTGTTATGTGTCTAATTTTCAGGATTACTGGGTTTCGTGGGTCCTGATGGCCCAGTTTTCTTACAACAACCACTCTCAATCCTCAACAGGAATGTCACCAATTTTTGTGGATCATGGGCTCAACCCTAGATCAAATGGGGGATTTGTGGGTGGTGTATGTCAGGGGGCGGATGAGATGTTATGTACCATATCAGATGTCCGGAAGAAGCTACAGGGGAACTTGGAGCAGGCGATATCTCAGAATAAGTGACAGGCAGATTGTTAAAGGAAGCCAAATCCAGAGTTTCTGCCTGGGGACTGGGTATTGGTGGCAGCCAAGAACTATGCCATCCTGGTCAAGAGTCATAAGCTGCGTCCAAAGTTTTTGGGCCCATACTGGATCATCCAAGCCATTTATCAGGCTGCCTTTGAGTTAAGTTTGCCAGTAGGTTCCAGAGCTCATCCAGTGATCCATGCTTCCCAGCTACAGGCTTTTGGGGGTGAGGGGCCAGAGCAGCCCAGTCTGCTGAATCCTAGAGAGAGGGGGAGATGTCAGAATTTGATGTGGAATGGATAATATATGCCAAGTGGGTGAGAGGCTGGCAGCAACTGCTGGTGAATTGGAAGGGCTACCCAGTGGAGGAGGCGACGTGGCAAACGATGGAGGACTGTGCACAATGCCCAGAGAAGGTCCAGGAGTTCTGGTCTTCACAGGGGGTGATGTAATGGATCAGGTAGAGTTCAATCCAAATGTGGCCCAGATTAAATGGGCAACAAACTTGGTAAGTTTGGAACTGGGTGAAATCGCCATCCTGAACCCAAATCACATCTGCGAAATGACAACAGGTTTATGAAAGGCTCAGATGGTGATCCGGTGGAATGGCAAATCTGTGCTAATGATGTGATGGTTTGGAATTGGAAAATCTAATTGAAAAGGAAAGCGTATTTTACTTTCACAGTGCACTATTTAGGGGAAGACATGGCAGCCCTGAAGGGTAGTTGCGTCTTCTATGAGGAAAATCAGAATTTGAAATAAAGAATACTTGCTAGCTCGGATAATATTAATTTTATTTAGTAAAATAAGCAGATCAGATCGAAGTTATGAGCTCAACCAGTGAGCTTGGTGTGGCGTTGGCGTCGTTCTCAGCCCTTTCCTGATCCCAGATTCTGCTATTAATGTACAGCGTTGTGGGAACAGTGGTTCAAGAATATGTGGCAATGACGAGACATGGCGGTCAGGTTTGGGGATGGGCCTCTGAAGGCTTGTACTTAGTATGGTCAGTAACATGGCTCTCACTGCCCAATTTTTTGTTGCGTATTGGCGCAAACCTGCTCATTACAATATTGGCATGAACCCGCCTGTTATAGGGCACTCATTCTTGAAGGAGTTCCTCGTTTAAGCATTGCAGATTTTCTAGACTAACCCAGAGATTGGCATATTCCATATACTCAACGAATGGAAAGGTCACAGTCCGTCCTTAATTGGCATTGTTAAAGCCCTTGAGGTAAGATATTTGATTCAACAACTTCTCATATGTGGTGGAACTTTACAAATAAAGTTCCAGAACTTTTAGCAGCGCAATAGTTGATCCATTCACTTCTCAATTGACTAAGATCAAATGCAATGGAGTCAGATTGGTCAATTATATGCTGCTCCAATAGGGTAACGCAATCTCTGATGTGACTCACAGTGGATATAATGCCTGACACCCATTTGATCATTTCTTGCATGAATCATTTGTTGTTCCCTCCTAATGTAGTCACGTCCCTAATCCAGGTGAGCTCAAGGCCTTTCCAGTTCAGCAGCTCTCCTATAACCTGAGGTAGCTCCTAATTTAGATGGGTTATGAACTGATCCACCTGACCATGGGCTTCAGCAACATGGGTATGTATTTGAACAAGCGCCCCCTCATCTCCAAATACATCTGTTTGAGGCATTCCAGCAACAGATTGTCTTTGTCATAGTTTTGTGCTTGAGTTATGCCCATTATGCCCCCAATTTCAATTATAATTCAAGCCAGGACTCTCAGAAGCTGCTGAATAGACAGCTGTACATAAGCAATAAGATACTCTACTGGCCCGTGGGAGTCAAGACGGCACGTCAGGCCAATGGTAGTCACATCCAGATAGAACGTATACAATTTGTAGTGCTGAGACTAATTTCGCTGGTTTAAAGACATGCTCAAAAAATTCTCTAAGGGGAACCATTGTGAATATGGTACCCTCAAAGGAGCTACTTCATAATACTACAAATCTGAGTTGCTTTAACATCTGTTTAGCGTCCTTTGCTGTGCTGACTTAATGGCTGATAAGCAGATAGCTGTAATTACATTGGATAGTCACTGAGGTTAGATAGCTCAGTTATGGTGAACATGGCTTTTTCCTCGTCAGAAGACTCCATAGGGTCACCACTATATTTTTCATAAAAACCTATGAGGTCTTGGCAAAGATAGTTAGAATTTGCCATGGTTACAGGTATTTAATCTGAATTAGAAATGAATCAGTGGGCCTCCTGTAGTGAGCACACTGTCAATCTTCTGGTGGGTTACATAGGACCTAGCGGATTGTTGTAAAGAGGTTAATCCCACTGATAAAATGGAAGGGTAATATAAAGATCACCATTCCTCGAGCAATATAGTAAAATATTTGAAATAGAAGCAAAGCGCTTCCAGGAACACAGTCAGTATTATAAAAACAGCTTTGCACTGCTAAAACCAAAGGGGTCAACACTGTATATCAACTTTGTGACACAGAGTCCACTATAGCTTACCAAATTAAAAGTGATCCCCTTTCCATTATATATTGCTACTTTTATCTCTAACAATGCGTTCACTCCTATAACTCTAAAAGCATGTAATCTCAAACATTATTTACTTGGTGCAACTCTCAACAGAATTGTAACCATATTGCCACATTTCCTATTTATTAATCTACAGCATTAGATTCTCCTGCAACCATCAGGAAATTAATAGCATAATCTACTCTCAATTATCCTTGGCTTCTGGTTTCCAGTAATCGAACTATACTGATTGTAACTAAACTGCTTCTTGAGGCAAATAGATCTGGCAAAAACCTCTGCGATCAGTTGATGACCAATATTGAAACTAATTGAATCCTAGTATTTGTCAAATCAGGAGGAAACCATCTGTTTATTTTCCCAATAAAATATAATTACACAGTATAAGTAAGTCATGTGATTATACATATCTACCTCAAGGTTCAGTTAAATTATATTTCTAGATCCAAATTTATCTTTAGAAAGTAATCTTCAACATTATATAAAGAGCATTTGATTTAGTTAAACTTATCAAGTTTCACTTAGTAGTTATAATTATATAAATTGTACAAAGAATAATAAGAAATTATTTTAATTAAATTTATATATGAAATAATATGGTGGTTAGCCTGGCAGGTAAAACTGTTTCCACCCTAGTGCAGGTTTTGAGTTAGAAACATGTACTGGCTAGAAAATTCCCAGTGTGGTATATTTTATCCCAAGGTCGACCCACCTCAAATTTTTATATATTATATAATAGAAGGAAGATACTTTCAGGTATGAGAAAATCATAAAATATTTTAATGAAATAAGTATTTTCTAGTAATATATGAAAACTTTATTTATATTTAAAGAAGTGTGATCTAAGATAGTTAAATTGCAAGGTGCAGGGGAGCCCATGGTTGCTTTGGTGAGCACTAAACAATTTCCAAGAGACCACCTGAGAACCAAGAAAACGAAATAAAATTGCTTGTAGTTCTCTAGGTGATAAGGGGAGCGCCACCTTCATGGCTGCACCCAATGGCCTTGATGAGCGTCATAATTCTCAAAGTTCCTGAAATATGGAGATAAAAACCATGAGAGGGTTAGATTACTTTATTTTAGACCAACAATAAACTTAAAACAAAATAGCCAGTACCCTCACAATTAAGGTCACTGGTCTATAAATAAATAATAGTGTTTTGGGGTTATCACAAATTTCTGAGGAGCTCAGCTCATGGGTTTGACAACTTATCAAATTAAATGTTACTCCTCAGTTTTGCAGTTGTGAGGAGAAGGCCAGTTTACAAGATGTCATGAGAACTGAGGTTAAGAGGTGATGGGGAACACTATGGTTAGTTGCTCCCCAATTTAGCATTCTTAGCATTTTTGATTTTTTTCAGATCAATGCGCTTACCATCCTCAGAGGTCTAGCGTTTAATCAAATGCAAATTTCCATAGAAAATTAGAAAGGGAACTCGGGGAAATAATTAAAGAAAGGATGAGATTGAGGTCAGAATTTCAACATTTTTGAGTTGAAAATAAATTACTATATCTTAAGCGTTGTAAACAAAATCCATCAAATCTAAATTTTTTTGGAGTTCTAGAAAAATGATCAGTGGCATTGGTGGACTTACCTGGTGTACTTTGACGCTTTGTATCAGTTAAGTGATTTCTCTATACAAGAGCTTAATCCTTTTAATGTACTAACTACTAAGAAGTGGGGGATTAGAGTGGGTGAAATTATAGGAATTGTAAAAATAAAATTGGTATTTTGACTGAAAAGGGTTAGTCGTCACCACCTAGCTTATTACCCCTTGTGTAAAGCCTAGTATAAGATCTTCCTGTCATAGGACCTAAAGATCTTATAGCTGAGAATAGTAGAAGATGGATATTGCCTAGGCTTGAAAAACAATGAAACTTTACTGTCTTAAAGACATTTGTGTTTGAACTGTTTTCAAATAAATTCTTTAAGGTTTTGTTAATAAGATTATATACTGTCAAGGCTAAATACCATTTCACAAAAAATTTCAGCCAGTTTGTTTAGCCACTTACTTGATTACTATGTAGTAATAACAGTCTTACCATTAATCTTTTTTTATCATTAGTCAAAAAGTTATATTTTTCCCTAAGTCAATTATGCTCAATTTATATAGAATATAAAATGTAAAGAAAATTAAGAACATAAGTTATTAAAGATGAAGGGATACCTTAATTAAATTTTCAACCTAAGTATTGTTATGATCTCCCTTTTGCTAAGCTATTTATATAGTGAGTGTGAATTTAGTTTGTTGGTAATTTAATCTAATGATTATTGAAACAAAATGTTATATATTCTCCTCAGATGTGCTTAATTAGACCCAAAAAGTACCTAATTTTTATAATTATTTAAGAGGGTCTAGGTTGTCTGCAGAAATGTTAGAGACTACCAAATCAGGTTTATTGAAGTTTTGTACACTCATAGCTTGTACCCAGCGATAGGTTTTTTCTTTATTTGGTAACAATAGTTAAAAGTAAAAAATTTTATTATAAAAAGCTTTTTAAAATACTAATGTGAACTTCTCAATTTAAACTTATGTTATGAAGATAACTGAAATAACTTTTCATAGATTTAAATGAATAATGCCCAAAAATTTTATTTTGCAAGCATTCAACCCCTGCCTTCACCAAATTGGGTTTAAGATGTCAAAACATAATTATCTATATAGCATATTACTTATCTTAACTATTTTTGTTTTATCTATATAAACAATTCTCATAGGGAATTACATTTTCCTGAAGTAATCTCAAAATCCACTGACCAATTTAATGTAACTTTACATGGTCATAGCATTGAGATAATTACTTTTATCCACTAAGTTTATGAAAAATCAGTAATTTTACTCAGAATAAACTTGGCCATCAGAAACCAATACCTTTTTTCATTTTTGGTACTATTATAGACATCTCTCAACCTATACCTGTTAAAAACTCTAAAATGAATTGATATGTAACACTCAATTTGATAATATTTAACTATCATCTTTGAAACTTTTTTCTCTCATTGCAAACACTTTTGAAACAAATTCAATTCAAGTCTAGGTAAAGTTTGATAATCTCATCAAGGAGATTAGTTGGCACCCAATGTTGGGGAGCAGTTGGGCGAGCAAAGTTAAGGGCACAGGTGTTGGCCCCACATCAACCAAATTTTGTAAACGCCCCAGAAAATCTGGCGGTATAGAAAATTAGTAATAAAAAACCAGTGGCTACCATTTCCCCAGAAATTTTGGCTTGGCAAGCATGCTGCATCAAGTTCATCAATACGCCGCACTCCTAACCACAATCATTTGTGTAACATGGGGTGCATGTTTTTCTGGATATTCAGCAAATGGCACTTTGGGAGATGTTTTGTGGAGATGTACACACACATTTCCTGAACACGGTGTATATCACACCCCACTCCATGCCACATGGTTGGATCTTAGCTTCAAAACAAAGGAAGTGGAAGACAAAGCTACAAAGGTGCGCGTTGTAGTAGACCTCCTGGATGGTCAACAGGTAGTCAAAATGAAATGCACCCAATGGACTAAATTGAACCAAATTTTCATAACTTTTGACTTTCTACCCACAAAAGTCAAGTGCACCATGCTCAAGCACCACCTGAAGGCTGAGCTCGCCATATATAGAGAAAAACAATCCTTCAAAATGTAGCACTTTATGCTAATGCCAAACCTGTGCACAGGCAAAGAAATTGCTGATCTCACCCCATCCGCGGGGATAGTGGAGGATTTTACCCAAATCCCACACATCACTTTTGTTGAAATCAATGGGCAGAACACCCATCTATTCCAGGTCACCGTGGATAGCGTGCCTCCCATCTGCACGTTCTGTCACGCTTTTGGCCACAAGGCCCGCACCTGCCCTGTCAAGGAGGATATTACTCATCAAGAAATTCTCTTGGATACAATGGGTGGTGCAGAAGTCCATTATGAACTGGCACTAGACACTGATGAAGCCTTCCCATAGGAAGTGCAAGGAAGTTACATTCTAGTAAAACCAGTGTCCCCACAAGAGTGGAAGAAGGCCAAACAGGCCCACAAGGTGGCGGCCAAGGAGGCAGCCAATACCGCATCTGCAATCCCACCAGCCCAACTCCAGGAGGATGTAGAGACTTTTGCGGCAGAAGTAGTTTGCAAATCTCATCAACCAATCAGATTGGAATGCCCAAGCTGATTGGGCCACCCAAGCTGAACACCTGATGTGCTAATCAGTTTCACACAACTAATGCGCCCAAGCATTAATTGGGACCAAGTCGCTCACCAGCAATCCTGCCAAAATTCCACCTCCAAGCGATGTTACACTGAAAATGCATGCACTGCAAAAATCTCGTCCCACAGCAGGGAAAAAAGTGAAAGCAAAAGCCAACACAAACCCCACTGCTAAAACTAGCCATTCCAATATATACTCCATATCATCAAATACCTGTGGTGCCAAGCAGCGCCATGATGAAAAAGAGAAGGATGAATGGCTTGGGTGCCCCTTCCCCTCGCACCTAAGGTGCAATGGGGGAGCCTTTACTTTAGAAATGTTGAACATCGCTGAACTCAAGGCCTCTCCATCCTGGGCCAGGAAACTGAGTTTTTAACAAAAAATGCCCGTGGACATCCTGGCCATTCAGGAAACCCACTGTCCACGCAGTACTGAGAAAGCATGAAAAACCATGCTCCTCCCTTCCTTCTCCTTTTGGTATGAGCACTGTGGGGTGCTAGTTCAAGTGAACAGTAATTTTAAATTTATTTCATCAAATTCATACCTAAACGGCCTTGTCCTTGTTGTCATCTTTTTGTGGGACGATGAAGTGCATGCTTTTGTTAACATTTATGCCCCACCTGTGCATGAGAACGTCATGAATTTTCTCATCAGTCAATTCCCTTCCACTAACCCCTGAATCATTCATTGTTGGAGACATGAACTGCTGGATGAACCCATCCACAGACTGCTGTCTCTCATTGACTACACCCCCACAGGGGCACGTTGAACTTCGCACTCTCAAAAGCCACCCTAGGGTTGTTTGATACCTTGCCGCGCCATGCTTTACTACTCAATAACATGTTGCACCCCCACATACACAACGGCCAGTTAAGGTCCATGACCCACAATGACCTTATCCTCATGCCATTTAAATTTCATACCCAAATTTCCCACTTCACCATGACAAAAATTGATTTCTCCGACCACAGGATGGTATTGATTTCCTTCTGTTTATCCAAACCAGCAGCCCAGGTGCTGAAATGATGCAAACTTCACCCTGCTGAAATTGCATCACCAAGATTTTCCTCATGGGTAGAATCCATGACCTCAACTACAGAGTTTGTTTCATCATTATGTGCAGATCCAATTTCTACCTGGTCAACCTTCAAGGCAAGCACAATCCGCCAGACTTACCACCTCTCTTCCCACTTCTCAAGGGCCGCCTTGGCAAGCATTTTGCACACACTGGCAGAGTTGGACCACCTGTAGTCCAACGTCCCCGCTGCAGGTACAGCCTAGCTTGAGGTCACAAATGGGTGGAAGTGGCTGCCCACCTCAACGCATTGGTGAGACAACACAAGCATTGGGTTTGTGTTCAGTATAAAGCTAAACATATTACAGCAGGCGATACATGCTCCGCTTACTTTTTCAAAAATTCTTTGCACCATGCCAGAGTTTGGCCTGCACACAGGTGTGAAGGCCAGACCAATCCGTCCTGGATACGCTGGCCAAAGTGGCGATTGAAATACAAAACTATTACTCCAAACTGTATCAATCTGATCCAATTATGCTAGCCAAAATGGCAACTTTTCTTGCAAGCACACACATCCGCACCATTTCCCAATTCCCAGAGTTGATGAATTTGATTCTTCAAGACAAACTCTGGTCTGCCATTTGTGGTGCGCCATATAGGAAATGCCCAGGTCCAGACGACATCCCTTATGAGTTCTATAAGAAGTATTTCAGGGATCTATTCTCCTTGCTGCTTGTCTCTCTTAACCAATGTATTCTGTAAACGCGCCTCCTGCATGAAGGTCAAGAGGCCTTTACAATTACATTATACAAAAAAGGGGATAAGCTGGACTTGGCCAACTGGCGCCCCATTCCTCTCACTAACTCAGACACAAAAAGTATACTAAAAGCATGGCTAACTGTCTAGGGGTTGCTGCCTCTGCTCTCATTTCCCCTGAACAATTCAGTTTTATACACAAAAGGTCGATTTGGGACAATATAACATTGTGGCCAACGTCTATCAATCCACAGCTTCTGGAGCACTTGTATTTTTAGACTAGCAGAAGGCATATGATAGAGTCAATTGGGACTACCTCGGAGCCTGTCTCCGCAAGTTCCCCTCCCCCTTCGCTTCATTAATTGGGTGATGTTGCTAATGGAGTCTGCCATAATGGCTGTGCGTGGCCCTGTCTTCCTCAAAGATGTAGTCCGCCCTCAAAGGGGACTGCGCCAAGGGGACCCTCTTAGCCCACTCTTGTATAACGTCAGCCTTGACCACTTCTTCAAAATGTGAATGCCCGCCTTACTGGTGTCCATGTGCAAGGCCAAGCACCAGTCAAGATGTTGGCGTTCGCTGATTATTGTGTGGTTGGGGTGTCTAACAATCATAATGCACGTGCTCTTGGAAATACTACCCAGGTTTACTCCAGGGTAAGTGATGCAGCACTCCACGCCTCCAAAACCAAAATTGTTCTCCTTGGTTGGTATCAATCCCGCTGGGCCCCAGCGCCCTGTTTCCTACCTACCTCATTAGCTAGCACACGAGTTAGCTTGACCTGCCCATCCCATACCGTCCCGCTTGTGCTCCTCTTTGTGCCAAGCCCCACCGTTGGCCCTGTCCTCCATTTGGGGGTGTAGCTAAAGGCAGGAGGGTATGCCTCAAAGGTGATGGAAAACCATATCCTAGAAAACGTTATGAAATGCATAGCTTCCCTCAGAGACCGTCAGACCTCCATTACAGGCAGGGTAGTTCTAGCCAACTCTATGCTCCTCTCTAAAGTTTAATTTGGGGCCCACGCAATCGCTTTTTCCCATGTTACTTAAAGTCACTATACGCCCTTCTGCAAGGGTGGCTTTGGTTGGGCCACCCACCGCTGGTGCACCTGGATGTCATGTTTGGCCCTCGCCATTGTGGTGGTATTGGTCTGCTCAACTTTAAGACCCATGTTGCTAAAACCCTTAGCACCTGGATTGCTGCCATTACTAACCCTACAATCTCAGCCCAGCACTGGTCCCGTGCAGCCCACTCCAACTTCTCCCGCACCCTGAGCCTCACCAATCCTTCCCACCCCCACTCTCTGTTGAAGTACCTTGCCTCACATCCTTCTGCAGCGGGCTCACATGGGACGTCACCCTACTTCAAAAGGATCCTCCTCTTAATGTGGAGCGCTGAGTGGAGAATTCGCATCTGTGGTCACACTGCCCAGAGGGGGCATCCCTCTCCTTGGTTCACCCAGAAAGTACAAGGACTTCCTATTCTGAACGGAGTGATACCCATGAGACCCCCTACCATGGCCAGGGTGAACTACCTGGACATGATGGACATCCCCTAACCCCTTGATACCCAGAAAGCTATCTGGAAGTATGCCCACCACCCTCTTCTGCAGCCATATATTTGTTCCCATGTGTGGCGCTGCTTGAGATGGGTATACCATAATACTGAACACTCTAACTCTTTGCACTCATCCTGTGCCATGTGTGGCCAGTATGGAACGCTGGTTACCCGCCTGGAAAGTGCCATCCATCTAAAGTGATATGGCGTGAGGTGAAACGTCTGTTTTTCCAGGATCAGGCACAGCCCTTCAGCCTGTCTAGGGACATGTTTGCTTTATCCATGGCTTCCCCTCTTCCACCCTCCCACTTTGCCTTGGTAGTCACAATCGCTATGTGGACTATCCACACGATTGTCTTGGATGCTATCTTGGGCTCCACCTCACCCTCCAAGAAGCTGTATGCTGGTTCCAGTCGCACTTAGCGAACCACTTTCAAGCGTGGTTGTTTGGGTACCTTCCACCACATCGCTGCCTGTTGGTCTCATCCTGGTTCCCAGTTTGGTTTATTGTTTCAGACACCTTCCTACATACGTGCTCAATAGAGTTGCAACCCCTGCACATGTGACCCCCCTTACTTCTCTTGGCGTTCCCGCTGGCAACAGGAGATAGCTTTTGCTTCCCTGGGGTGCCCTCCTCTAGCCAGAGTTTTAGTTTTTTAGCGTCTTATCATAAGTGTCCATCCCCTGGACAGCCTTTCCCAAATAAAATTAAAATTAACTATCAGCTTTGGTTACCTAACAAAACTCAAGAGCTCAATTATATTATGTACTTATTATACATCTTGAACTTTTTTTGGTAATAAATAGGTTAAAGGAACCTAAGTTATCACAAAAACCCATCTCAAAACTTGATGCTTTATCTATGATTATGATAAAAATTATTTGATAAACATCAGTGATATATTATCTAGACTGATAAGTAAGGTCTCATGGTCCTTTTATCTTGAATAAAGTGATATATTATCTGATCCTTTTTCATATTGAATCATTGGTAAGTAATAGTGCATTTAGAAAAGTATGATGAAAAGAGGTTTTATATAGTTCACCCTATAATTGATACAGTTTATATATATAGTATAGATTAGGCTTATACAATAATGGAACAGAAAAAAATAGTCTTATGATGTCTATATATAAGTAAATTTATGTATGTAGGCGTTTATATTATACATCTCCAAAGTGCTGACCCAACTTCAAATAAACTTGGCTCAGAAAAAATATGTAATAGGTGAACTAACATAGCCAGTTTTTTGAGTTAATAGTATGTGTAAAGAGTATATATAGAATATAAATATATTACAGCTTACTGAAATGTACTTTGGCTACTCTGTTTGGTGTTATCTAGGAGATTTGAGTGGTTTGATGGTTTTATCTGAGAGGTTGGCAGTTATACATTAAATTTGAAAATCAATTACTTCCCAAACTTAAAAAAGGCCTTTTACCAATATCTAAAGCTAAAATAACAACTAGAAGATTATGTTACTATAACTCTAAGAAACGCTAGGTGAATTGATTATTCAGTTTATGAAAGGTATAATAGAAAGGCTGCAGAAAAGCTGAGATTTTGTTATAACTCTATCAAAGATCATCTTTCACATATAAGAAATATATATTGGGTGATGAATAATATCTAGTTAGTCATATCTAACAATAAACCAAATCATCTTTAGATATAAAGATAAAAAAATCTAATGTCAAATAAAGAGTATATATATAAAGAATTGCATTTCTTAGACCATAATATAATAAAACTAAAAAGCACTGATGTTACGCCTTATAAAATATGTGGACGTCACCACTTGAATTAGCCCCATTAGTACTAAAAAAAGCTATGCCTTATATAGCTTACCAATAAGTCTCATATGGTTAAAAGTTACAGGTTTAGTTTTTTATAATTAAAGCAACCTATAGTCCAAAATAAGTATTTGACACCTTTCACATAGGCTATAGCTGTAATAAGCTATCCATATTAAGTAAAAAAGTGGGCGTTTGAGGAATTTTACTGTAAAGACTTAGATTCCTGAAACTAGTCATGAATCAATAAAGTCCTAACTATCTATTAAATAGCTGAATGGTAATATATGGAGCGCAATGTTTATTGTACATATATAAGAAATTTTAGTTATGATATATTTTCTATCTGTTAGGGTTTGCAACGCTTTGCCTTACTGATTTAGCCCTATATAGATTGCTAACCCCAATCAGAAAGAAAATTTATATCAAACAAGGACATTGGCTTCTTTAGTACTCAACAAGATTTGACATAGATTATGGAAGGCCTTGACCCATCACGTAGCCAAGGAATGGGTTAATATGCCTAGTAAATGACAGATCTAAGAGGTTATAGACATCAAGATCATTATCCTAAGAGCTCTCTTCCTCCATAAGGTTTACCAAAAAGACGTGACTACCTAAGAAGCCTAAGGGTTCCAGTATTGATGTAATAAACAGTTTCATTTGTTTTGGCTAATATAATTTTAGCCCTAAGTGAATTTCTTTACCCTTATGGGTACAATCTTTTTACATTCATAGAAGTTCAGGCTGTATATGGTTAAAAATTTAATTTAATTTATTGCGGGGAAGGATGACCATGGGACAGACACTTCCAAATTTGACCCAAAAGAGACAAAACTTATTAACAGGGAAGGCACCCCAGAGAAGCAATGCTATCTCTTGTTGCCAGCGAGAACGCCACTTATGGGGAGGGGGAGGGAACGTGTGAAGGGCCAGTAGCCACAATTGAACATGTATGGAGGAAGGAGTCTGATTTGATGAACCAAACTGGGAACCAGGAGGAGACCAGCTGTCGGCGATGCGGTGGGAGGTATCCAAACATCCACACTTGAAAGTGGTCCACCAAATGAGACCAGAATCTGTGGACAGCTTCTGGGAGGGTGGGGGTGGAGCCTGCGATGGCATCCAAAACAATCGTGTGGATAGTCCACATGGCAATTGCAACCACCAGAGCACGGAGGGAGGGTGGAAGGGGGGAGGCCATTGATAAAGCAAACATATCTCTTGACATACTGAAGGGATGTGTTTAATCCTGGCCCAGCAGACGTTGAACTTCGCGCCATATCACTTTAGAGGTAGGACACTTCTCCAGGCGGTGGAACAGCGTTCCATACTGGCCACACACGACGCAGGATGAGTGTAAAGTGTTAGAGCACTCAGCCATATGGTACACTCGCCTCAGGCAGCACCACACATGGGAGCGGATTTGAGGCTGCAACAGAGGATGGTGTGCATATTTCCAGATAGTTTTTTGGGTCTCAATGGAGTAAGGGATGTCCATCATGTCCAGGTAGTCTACCCTGGATAGGACATGGGGCCATGTGGGGATCACGCCATCTTGGATGGGTAGCCCCTGTACCTCTTGTGTGAACTGAGGAGAGGGGCGGCCTCTCTGGGTTGTATGTCCACTAATACGAATTCTCCACTCTGCGCTTCGCATGGAGAGTAGGATTCGTTTGTAGTGGGATTTAGTCCCATGAGGACCTGTGGCCGATGGGTGTGAAGCCAGGTATTTCATCATGGAGTGAGGGTTCAATGGATTGTTAAGGCCCAAGGCGCGGGAGAAGTTGGAAGGGCCGCGCGGGACCAGTGTTGGGAGGGGAGCGTAGGGGCGGTGACGGCTGTAATCCAGGTGCCCAGGATCTTGGCAGCATGGGCTTTGAAGTCAAGCAGGCCCATGCCACCATGGTGGTGAGGGCCAAACATGACCTCAAGCCATACTGGTGGAGGGCGGCCTGACCAAAGCCATCCTTACAGCAGGGCATACAAGGATTTGAAGAAGCTTGGGGAGAAGGGGATGGCGTGGGCTCCAAACCAGACTTTGGAGAGGAGCATAGAGTTGACTAAAACAACCCTGCCAGTAAGGGAAGTAGGGTGGGCTCTGAGGGAGGCGATGCGCTTCATCACGTTGTCTAGAATATGACTCTTCATTACTGCTGATGCGTACCCGCCTGCCTCCACCCACACGCCCAGCTGGCAGACTGGCCCTATGGTAGGGCGCGGCATGAAGGGGAGCACCAGTGGGGCGGTGTGGGGTGAGCTGGGAGGGCGAGCACGTGCGCGAGCAAATGAGCCAGGCTGGGCACTGGTTGCTGGGGCCCAGCAGTTTTGAGACCGACCAAGGAGGATGATTTCAGTTTTGGAAGCGTTCAGTGCGGTGTTACTTACCCAGGAATACTCCTGGATGAGAGCTTCAAGTGTGCGTGCATCTTTATTATTAGACACCCCAACCACACAGTCATCTGCAAACGCCATCATCTTGACTGAGGCTTGGCCTGGCACATGGACCCCAGTGAGTTGGGCATTCACGTTTTGAAGTAGTGGGTCAAGGCTTAAGTTGTATAGGAGTGGGCTAAGGGGGTCCCCTTGTCACAAGCCCCTTTGAGGGTGGACTACTTCCGGTTAGGAAGCCAGGGCCACGTACTGCCACTGTTGCAGATTCCATGAGCAGCATCACACAGTTGATGAAGTGAGGGGGTAAGCAGAATTGATGGAGGCAGGCCTTGAGGTATTCCTAGTTTACTCTATCATAGGACTTCTGTTGGTCCAAGAATACAAGTGCCCCAGAGGCTGTGGATTGGCATGCGTTAGCCACTGAGTGCACGTTGTCCCAAATTGACCTTCTGGGTATGAAACCAAATTGTTCTGGAAAGATGGTAGCAGATGCTACAATCCCTAAATGGTTAGCCATGATTTTTTGTTAAACTTTTTGTATCCGTGTTAGTTAAAGAAATGGGACGCCAGTTGGCTAAGTCTAGCTTGTCCCCTTTCTTGAAGAGTGTGACGGTGAAGGCCTCTTGTCCTCCTAGTAGGAGGCGCGTTTCCAAAAGGCTCTGGTTAAGTGAGGCAAGCAGTAGTGGGGATATATATTTGAAGTACTTTTTATAGAATTCATATGGAATACCATCTGGGCCTGGGAATTTTCAGTTTGGTGCACTGCGAATGGCTGTCCATAATTTATTTTGAGTAATCAAATTCATTATTTCTGGGTATTGGAAAATGGTGCGGATGTGGGCTCAGTCAAGAAATTCTGCCACTTTGGCCGGCTGAATTGGATTGGATCAGTATAACTCAGAGTAATATTTCTGTGTTTTGATTGCCACTTCAGCTGGTATATCCACGATGGAATCATCTGATCTTCACACCTGTGTGCAGACCACACTCTGGCGCGGTGCAAAATTAATTTTTAAAAAATTTGCGGTGCACTTGTCACCATTTGTAATTTGTTTGATCCTGTACTGAACACAAACCTGATGTTTGTGTTGCCTTTTGAGCGCGTTGAGGTATGCGGCTGCTTCCGCCCACTTCTGGCCCTATGCAGGGCTGTATCCTGTAGCCAGGATGTTGGACTCCAGGTGTGCCAACTCTGCCAAAGTGCGCAAAATAACAGCTGATGTGGCTCATGAGCATCTGGAGGAGAGGTGGTGAGAGTGGCAGATGGTATCCTCTTTGAAAGTTGCCCATGTGGAGGTGGGGTCCACGCATAATGGTGCAACAAACTCTTTTGCCAAAGTTGCTGATTCCACCCAAGTGGAAAATCCTGGCGATGCAAGTTTGAGGGGTGCAGTTTGCACCAATGTGGGGCCTTAGCCACTGTGACAGGTAGGTGGTAGGTTATCAAGACCAGTTGGTGGTTGGAGAATTCCATTTTTGTTGTTTTGAAGTGGGAAATGTGGGGTTGGAATTTTGCCAGCATAAGGATAAGGTCGATGTGGGACATGGACCTTAATTGGCCGTTGTGGATGTGGGGGCGCATCATGTTTTCAAGCAGTGGGGCTCGCTGCAGTAGCGCATCCATTAACCCAAGGGTGGCCTTTAGAATGCAAAATTCTATGTGACCCTGGGGGGCGTGGGAGGAGGAAGGCCAACAGTCCATTGGTGTGTTTAGCCAACAGTTCATGTCGCTGACTATGAAAGGGTCTGGGGGTAGCGGGAGGGATTTGACCAATGAGAAAAATTCCTGATGCTCTCATGCACAGGTTAGGGTATAGATGTTGATGATAGCATGTGCCATGTCAGCCCACGAGAAAGTGACAACAAGGACTCAGCCATTGAGGAAGGTTTCTGACAATAAAAATTTGAAGAAATTGTTTCTCTGAACTAGCACCTCACAGTGCTCTGACCAAAAGGATAGGGATGGGAGGAGCATGGTTTTCCAAGCCTCCTTGGAACCTTGCGGACATTGGGACTCCTGGATGGCCAGGATATCCACAGATAAATTTTGTTGTAAAAAACTCAGTTTCCTAGCCTTGGACGGTGAGGCCTTGAGTCTGGTGATATTCAACATCCCTAAAGTGAAGGTTTCCCCCATCGCACCTTAGGTGCGATGGGGGTGGGCACCCAGGCCCACTAGCCTCCTCTAGATCCCCATGGGCCTTTACGGTGGTGCAAGTGTTTACAGCAACACTATCAGTAGTTTTGTTGATTTTAGCAGAAAGGTTTGCATTGGCTTTTACCTTTGCTTTTTGTTTCCCTGACGTCAGACGAATTTTTTGTGGTGCAGATGAGTTCAGTGCACTGTTGAGCAGGTCAAAAAAAAATTTCAGGTAGGATGGGCCCCAAGTCAGTTTCAACTGGAGCTTGGTTGCAAAGATTGGGTGAGATTGAGTCCCCCATCAGATCCTCAGATTGGGTGGCCCAATCAGCATGGGCTTCCCAATCTGATTGGTTGATGGATTCCCAAGTTGCTTCCACCATGAAGGTTTCAATGTCCTCCTGGCATTGGTAGTGTGGGATAGTGGTGTTGACTTTGGCTGCTTCCTTGGCTGTGGCCCTGTGGGCCTGCTTAGCCTTCTTCCACTCTTGCAGAGAAATAGGCTTTACCAGTAGGTAGCAGCCTTGTGCTCCCCACGGGAAAGCCTCTTTGGTGCTTGCGGTTGGTTTGTAGTGCACCTCTCCACTGGCCATGGCCGCCGAGGGGTGCTCTTAGAATGTGACACCCTCCTTGGTGGGGCATGCATGTGCCTTATGGCCGAATACATCACAGTGGGTGCAGATGGGGGGTGCACTGTCCATGGTTACCCAGAAAGGGTGGGTGGTATGCCCTTTGATATTAATAAAAGTGGAGTGTGGGATCTGGGTTAGGTCCTTCACGATCTCCTCAGTTGGGGTCAGAACTGCAATGGCTTTGCTGGTGCACAGGTGTGGCATCAGCATAAAGTGTTGCATCTCAAAAGATTGTATTTTGCTGTAAACAGTGAGACCATCTTTCAGGTGTTGCTCCAAAATGTCATATTTTACCATAGTAGGCAAAAAGTCAAACATGAGAAGATTTGGTTGGATTTTGTTCATCTGGTGCACTTAGTTTTGACAACCCATTGCCCTTCAGGGGTTGATCACTATGAACACTGCAGCAGCCTCATCTGCTGCCTCCTTGTTTTTGAAACCTAGGTCCAGCCAACTGCATGACATGGAGTGAAGTGCAACGTACACCACAGATAGGAAAAAAGTGTGCACATCCCCACAAAAATTTTCCCATAAAGCCATTTGTTGGATGTCCAGAAACACGCAGACTCTGTATTCCACTGACAAAAGTGGCTGGGAGTGTGGCGTGTTGATATACTGGTTGCATCATGCTTGCCAAGCAAGGATTTCTGGGGAAATAGTGACCGCCAGTTTTTTTAAAAAAATTTCTATTCTGCCAGTTTCTCCGGGGCATTTTCAAACGTTTGAGGCTGCAGGCCTACCACCTGCTCCTCTTACCTTACTTGCCCAACTGCTCCCTGACATGGGCGCAGATTAATCTCCTCTGTGAGATTATCAAACTAGATTCAAACTTGAATTAAATGGGTTGCAAAAGTGATTGCAACAAGAGAGAAAAGTTTGTATATGGTTAAAAATATAATTTAAGTTTTTAATTTTGTTTAAGCTTGTGGCCAGCTATTGATGCTGGGAATGGCTAGGCTCTCACACCTAAACTATTCAATTATTTAACTTTAAATTCGCTTTAAAATACTGGGGCAGCCTTTCCATCTCACCCAGTTTGGGGTTCTTATCCAGCGTGTTGCCTCTCAAGGTAACTTAAAGTTTCAATTCAGTATATTATCTCTTATTTTATTTTTTATTACTTTAAGTTACATTTATTTGTCAGCACATGTGACAATGGAGAAGCGCCTTGATCTCAATGCTGTCTACAGATGATTTAAGCAATTTTTAGCATGGATCAAAAGGCAATAATAGGCTTTTTTGACCACTACACCTCATTTTATTGGGCTATCTGTTAATTGGTGCTCTGCAATACTTTAGAATACCCCGCCAGGTGTCAAGCGGCTGGTATAGCTGAGGTGACTTTCCTACACCTTCACCTGATGGGACATGACCTATAATTTGGGAGTAATTTTCTTTTATAGAATATTATTTATTCTTTTACTGTGTGATTGAGAAAACTCTCCTTTGGCATGGGTTTTTTGCTGATGTAGTGATGAGCACTAAGGTTAACATAAGCGTTACGATTGGGCCCTTATAGAGTAAAAGATCCTGGTTTCTGGAACTACGTTATCCTATCTAAAATTGAGCTCATCAATACATCATTACGTTGAATTATAACTGATTAAAATTATTTTCTGCCCCATACCTTATCTGGTGCTTCTTGCATAGCTAGAAGCAGGTTCATATAATCAGACTTGCCCAGAACCTTATAATCTCAGAGATCTCCCCTCCAGCCAATTTAATTTGAGGAATTTGTACCCAACTGGCCATCCCAATAAGCAGCTAGCATCCCTTGAGCTTTAGTAACTCCAAGAGAACACCTATAAAGTCAGACCACCAATGCAGGGAAGGCCACTAGTGGCCATGCCTGAAATCTCATAGCCTTAAATTAGGGTTAGGATATGAGTAGCAGTTAAAGCTTGGTAGCTAAAAGATCTTCTGTTAAAGAGATGGCATAAACTTTTTATTACCTTACCATAATCATTGTTGTTCCTATACCGGTATCTGTCATGTGAGGATGCCTTTCAATCTATAGAGTAACCTGCATCGATGCACAGCCTATTCAGATATTGAATAGCCAACTTCCTGGGTGTATTTATTATATACAATTCCAAGCTTTAAGATCAACTACCACCAGATTTTGGGTTAGTTTCATAGCTTTCACTATGAAAGTTAGACAGACTGGTGGTGAACATTGTTATCCACGCATTCATATAACAGTAAAGCTAGTATATCAGATTACTTTGATGCACTATGCATCTACTTGGTTATCATTGTTGAGACCCTTACTGTTTAAGATAGGAGTGCTTCCATGTCCAGATTGATGACTACAGATTAACCCTTACAACCATCAGCTCCATTGTAACTTTAACCATCAGCTGTAGGACTAGGAGCTCTATTATCAGCTTTCCAGAAGGTAAGATTTTGATGTGAATTTGTTTTATGCTTCTAATGAAGCCCTTTGACCTATAAGTTTGGTATGGTGGTGCATCCCCACTTAGCCTCAGATGGCTAGGAACTTATCTTTTGTCATCATCCAACCTAAAACCTAAAGTCAAAAGCTTAAACTCAAGGTAGAAATAATTAAGAAGGATATCAAATAAAGCGGGAAGGATAACACAACCTATAGGACCGCTTAACCAGTACCCATCCATAACGTGTTAAAGGAGACTGCACCAAGCAAATTCTACAATAATACCTTTGTACCATACTCGGATTAGGTTCCATTAGACCTAGACTTAAGCGTGATATCGGGGCCGCCTTTCCGAAGGGTTTAGCTTAGATGTTTATTGGTGAATCAATTTCAAAAAAAAACCTAAGTAAAAATTGCATCTGCCGCATGGGTAAAATAACCCTTTATAAACCTTTGGCTGTAGCTTCACCAGGTGAATCCGCAATATAGCTCCAACCCCGATTCTTGCCCCAGGTTCCTTTTCAGAGCCTTGCAATTATCCGTTATATATTTTAAAATCTCCGCTTTTAATCGCAGGGGTTGCAAGCGCCTTGTGCTAGCATCCAAAAACGGTAGCAACCACCTTACGCTGCCATTCCCAAATATTGCAACTCCTGACTGAAAGAATTGCTTGTATTCGCTCTCTCTAGCAAGCTTAAACCTCTCTGGGTGCTCTGTTAACTTCACCCGAGGCCAAAATGACATCTGCACTCTCGTATCTCCACCAACGACAAGCCTGGTTTAAACTACTTGAAAAAATGTATGGATTTAATCTGATTCAATTCTTAAAATTATAAACCGATATAGCCTACCACTCCTAACCCTTAAGGCAGTCGCGTTAGCTACCAACAGTTATTTAGAGCCAAAGGTAAAATTTTATCATCATAGTTTTTCGCCACATGTAGACACCAATCGAATATGTACCAAACTCTAAAACCTTCGAGCATGGCGGAGCCGAGAGAGCAAAAGCTGTATAAAAGTGAGGATCGTGTTTAATTCAGAATTGTTATAACCCAAAAATGACAATCTAAATTTGGATATATGAGAATGGTTAAATCAAGGCGCCCGGATAAAAATTCAATCCGCGGTGGTATTAGTTTGGGCTTCGGCGTAAGCAGCTTCGATAGACGCTTTAAGGATCTCAACTGCCGTACGGGCTTGATCCAGAGTCAGTACCAAGGCGGGTACAAGGCGAAGAGCGTTAACTCCGGCAGTTATGACCAACATCTTTCTTTGGCGCGCCTTCTCGCACACTTTCGAAGCATCTAGAAGATCCGGGTTGATCTGAACCCCAAGCATCAAGCCTAGGCCTCGAATCTCAGTGATGGCAGGATGGCCAAACTTAGTAAGCTCCGAAATGATCAGTTCCGAGACCTCTTTAACGTGAGACATGAGCTGAGGGTCAGCAAGCCGGTCAAAAGTCAAAAGCCCAAGTTTGCACGCCAACGGATTGCCACCAAACGTCGTGCCGTGGTCGCCAACTTTAAGGGCAGCTGCCACCCGCTCATTGACGAGGACGGCACCAATCGGGAACCCGTTACCGAGAGGTTTAGCCATAGTAAGAAGGTCGGGGGCACATTCGGGACCATAGTGATGGTGGGCCCATAGCTTGCCGGTGCGCCCGAGCCCACACTGAATCTCATCGTAAATCAGCAGGGCCCCCGTCTCATTGCAACGAGCTCGAAGTTCATGCAGGAATCCAGGGTCAGCTACGTGGACACCGCCTTCCCCTTGAATTGGTTCCACTATAACACCACACGTAGAAGTGTTCACCTTGCGCAGAATTTCAGCTTTCGGCGCGTTAAACGGCAACACAGTGACCCCAGGAAGGAGGGGTTCAAAGGGCTCCTGGTAGGCCTTTTTGGGCGTGACGCTAAGGGCACCAAGCGTGCGGCCATGAAAGGCGTTTGAAAAAGCCGTAATACAATACTTGGTTGGTTGCTGGCTCACAAACCCCACCTTGCGAGCAAACTTCAGCGCCGCCTCAGTCGCCTCCGTTCCCGAGTTGGTGAAAAATACCTGGTAGGCCCACGGCTTGCCGGGGTTGCTGGGATGGGCCGTCGATTTGACAAGCTTTTCCGCCAACAGCCCAGCGTTTTCGTTGTGAAACAAATTTGATGTGCTAATGATTTTCTGGGCCTGGTCCATCAGTGCCGACGCGAGATCGGCATTGCCATGCCCCAGGGAGGTGACAGCGATCCCAGCCGTCATATCCAGGTACTTGTTCCCGTCCAAATCTTGGATGACCGCGCCTTCGCCCCTGTGTAGGATGATGTTGGGCTTCTTGTAAACCCCTAGGAGGTATCGGTTCGAGATGTCAACCAGTTCCTGCGTCGTGAGCTAGTTTTTGTTCAAGCTTTTGCAAAATGTGCAAATTACCGGTTTGCTGGCATATCCTCGAGCAAGCAGGGGCCTGGCAACCAGCTTTGGTAGTGTCTATCCGAAGCCCGTTAATATAGGCTCACCAGTTAACAGGAAATTGCTCCTGCCGAGAATCGTTTAAACCAAAACAAACCCGCTAAAACAAAATTGTCACCGAAAATAACACCCTTTGAAATAAATAGTTAAACATAGCATTGAAACAGCCTAAAATCGGGAGATAAGCCAAAGGATATCGAAATGGGTTAGATAAGATAGATAAACCGCAGCTTTAAACTCGCTACGAATCTACCCGGAATAAGTGTAAAGCTAAACTTTAAAAGGCTGAGCTATGAGTAGAGATGGTAAGAACTTTGCCGCAAACAGTGACGTTTGAATCAGATAAGTGACCAAAAAGGTGCAAACTCAACCCATAAGAATTTATCCTTTAAAGTTTCTATAGCCTCCCAGTTTCAAAGGGATAAAGCTTGTATAGGAGGAATCAATTAAAGGAAGGGTAAACGTGGTGGAAAACGATTAATTAGTAAAGCTAAATACCGCCTGGACAAAGGTTACCCCAGCTAACATGGTTTAACCTCGTGATGCGTGCTTCTGCCTTTAAGAAATATAAGTAGATCAACTGTGGTGATGGATCAATTAGAACCTAGGGTGATAAAGCAGTCCATAAGTTTCCATTTTGACAAGTCTTATTTACAGATTTAATCCACCCTTCGACCTATAAATCGATTTTACATCTATTTGTGGTAAACTTGCTAGCCTCTTCCTATCGGTCAAAATAAACTGGAGCTTGAGTTGCTATCACCACGCTTAATATCTTCAAAGCTCAAGGTGATCGGCCCTACTTTTAACCGACTTTGAAAAAGGGGAAGTTCTTAATTTGACCTGTATGTATGATTTGTTTTATCAGCTTTATAAAAGAAGGTTCTCAATTTGTCCTGTATATATATTCCTATGTTTGTCCGCGCATGATTCTGAAACTACTGGACCAATTTAGATGATCTTTTTTCAAAAAAGAGGAAGTTCCAACTTAGGCCCCATTTTACTTTTGTAAGGATTGGTCCAGTTTTTAAACTCCATACCTTTATTAAATAAATTAAACTATGAAATAAGGGCAAGAGGGATGGCAGAAATTTGGGGTTTTGGCCGTTGAGGAAAAACCTGGGAACAGGTGCCGCTAATTGGGTAGCATTGCCAACCATTCCTGGTCAGCAATCACCATTGCTAGCCATGGTTTGAGCGACGGCAGGCTTACAAGCCATTTAATCTTCAGTCTAAATATGTACTTATTGCATTTGACGAGTGATCCAATTGTAAAAGCCAATTGTGAGCCTCAAAAACATCTGGTTATTATGCACAAAGATTAAGTATTTATTCATACTGTTTAGTGAAAATCCAATTGTCTTCTGCACTATACCCATGTATTGGGGCTCTTATAGCTCAATTTTTTGGCCACAACTGCCAAGTAGATGACCTATATAATAATGCTAGAGGAAGGCTTGGAGCTAGATCAGCTAATTTCTAAGCATATTAGCAAAAAAGATATCCTGAGTGGGGTGTATGCCCAGCTGCTGTTGCTTCCCAGATAGCAGTAGCCTTATAATTGACCAGTACTTTTTAAATATACTGCATATAAAATAATAGTGGGCAATATGGCCTCAGTTTTGGTGCATACTGGGTATTCCTTATAGGGGTACCCTGGGCAGCAGTCTTTACCTGTTTTTATTGCTCAGTGTAAAATTATCCAGGTGGCAAATTGTTGGTTGAAGGTTACAAGTTTGTTATTGATGCCCATAAGCAACTCCTTGAAATTATAGTTGGTATCATAACCTTCCTCTGACCAGTCATTATGGATTTGGGGTGAGAGAGTGGTTTTGGCAGTGCTTTCAGGGAACATCCCCAATAATGATTAAAAATATTATAAAAGATTTTAATTTCTTTGTCAGCAAATTCATTTCTGATCCAATTCTATTCCTTCTATATCATAGCCATGACCATTGCCTCCCTCTGGGCTTCAGTGTCCCATCATATCATATTCTTGGTATGTGGGCATATGTGAATGACCAACCACACTGCCTTTTCATCCTGTTGCATAGACTCCAATACCAGAGTCAGTTGCGCTTAAAGGGTAGTTGGGAGTTATGCAGCATCCACTTCCTAAGGGATTGTGCCATTATTCTTTCTGGAACCCTTAGATTTAGGCCCAGTTGACTCCCTATGATAGTGCTGAGCAGCATATATGCAATTACATCATCTGAAGAAAAGCTTTGGCCCAGATCCAGTGGCCATGTTCCTCAAAATTGAGTAGCCCCATACCTCCTTCATGTTTGGGCCTTAAACTGGATGTTCAGTTTGATTGGCACTGCATGGGCCTTAAACCACAGGAAGGTGCAGATGAGCGACTTGGTTTAACCTTTTAAGCCTGGGCTCAGTGGTAGGATGTGAGCTATATACCACAGTTTTGAGAGTATGAAGACATTTAGCACCCGCAATTTCCCTTTGAGGTTCAAGTGGTCATATTTCCAATAGGCCATCCAAGGTGACATACTGGAAAGCACTGCTTGCTCCATCGCCTCAACAGCTGGACCTGATTCAGTTAAGAGGATATCTAAATATTTAACCGTCCATGTGGGTGCTATGGATTTATGCCTGATGGTGAAGGGAATTGAGGTTGCACTATTTAATGACTACCATCTTGTCATTATTAATTTTAGCATTTGATGCCAGTTGGTAAAGGGAGAGGAGTTCATCAATGCCTTGGTGGTAACTTTTTGAACTGATTTTTACCACCATATCATATACAAATGCCTGCATTCTGATAGGGTATTAGCTGAAAAGCAGATTCCCTGAAGCTTCACTTCTGCTTTTTCTAATAGGATGTTTGTGGCAAAGTTAAATAATATTGGGGGCATGGGATTGCCTTGGCTTAGGCCCTATCCAATTAAAATTGATTCCATTATGCTGGTGGCCAGGATGACTCTTTTGGTGAGGCCTGTGTATAATATATTAATCCAGTTGACAAAGGTAGCAGGGATTCTGACAGCATTCAGCATTTCTACTTGCATTTTGTTAAACCTGAAGACTTAATTTTCGATGCATCCTTAAGTACCCATTTTACTTCCTCTACTGTGATCTCAGCAACTAGATTATGCTTGTCAGCAGTTGAGCATCCCTAGAGCGCTGGCTCAGCCAGGGCTAGTAGGGCTTCTGTCATCATGTTATTTGGTTTTCTAGGGTGGAAGAGGTCACAGTGAGACTTTTTGACTTCATGCTTGATTATTCTTGGGTCACTGGAAATGACTCCATTAGGAGTCTCTACAAGATAAATTCTGGATCAGGTCTGTATTTCTTAAGGCTGGCCAGGCTCTTCCTAGTTATTGCCTTTAGTAGGCTTTGGTGGCGGAAGGTTGCATTCTTCTATCATTCATTATCCTGCTTTCATAGAAATGCTTGATATTTTTTGTGTTTTTTCTGATACTCCCAACACCATACCTTGTATCCCACCGCTCTCACTTCAGGGTAGCCAGGACATCCTTTAGCTGTTTAGCGGAAACATTACATTTGTAAGTTTTGGTCTTCTCATACTTGGCACTATTCCTCATAAGCTTTTCTTTAATTATTTTCCAGCTGTTTAAGGAATCAATGCCCACCTGGTGGTCTAGATATGATATTATTTGATCAAACCCCTTTTTCTGTCAGTATGGTACCACTCTGGATCCCACAACATGGAGGGGATATTTTTCACTTTCAAGGTGGCAGGGTATCACTCAGATTGATGGAGCCTGCACTACCATGTGGTCACTTTTTGCATTTAGGGGACTTTACTATGCAACATAGCCTGTCTGAGTTCAGATGAGACTAGTACATAGTCCAGTCTGGAGCTGCTTTCTGGTTCATCCTTAGAATTGTACTCCCACCGCATAAGGTTGCAGGGTCATCCTCCTCCTCCTCAATCATGAGATGCATCTATATTGTCATAAGGTACAACAGAATATCATCCGCCATAAAGAGGGCTCAGCTGTGAGTCAGAAACGTGTCCCACTTGCATTTGTTCAACAATTAAATTCACATACTATAATTGTTGCAGTATCAGTTTGAATTTTTGACAGTAATTTCCAGAAGGGTTTATTTATTGGGGGCTTAGTGATGCATACACAGCAATAACTCAGAGTGTATTGCCATTTCTTGTATCATGAGCTATGGCCACCAGGATTCTTCTGGCATGTGTCTCCTCAACAAATTTCAATTTATTGTTTTTTTCAGCGTGATGATGCAAAATGGTCTGATCAAAGCACCTGGAACTTAATCTGTTGAGACCAAAGGTGATATTTGTGGCTTCTGTTTATGCTTTGGTCATTTCACGCTGGGTGCATGACCATTTTTTGGATACTAAAAAAAGCCAATATGATTGTTAATTTTAAAATGGTGCAATTTACTCACTTGTGTTTTTATTCTAGCCATCCCCCTAGCATTCTTGGTTGCAATGATCAAAGATGGCCACACAACCTATGGGTATGAGGATTATGTCATGGCTCCATAATATAATCTAGGGCATGGATTGAAAGGACAAAGCTGCATGTCAGTAGGCCAAAAAGGTTAAATTGACATGCCTCCCTGAACTTTAACATATCCTGAACCAACGCTGGGTACAGGCAAATATGCCCAGGTTGGTCCTTGGAATGTGCGTGATGCTTGGCCTGGCATTACAGCTAGGGCATTAAAACGCACCAGCTACGTTCTCAATATTGAAGGTTCATTATGGTTGCATGAGGAACAGGGGTTCAAAACCAGCTCCAATTGAAATATTATCATATCAGGTCAAGTCCAATTATAATCCATAGCTCAATTTCAACCAATTTTGAGTTACAAGACCCTGGCTGATGGCAACATGCGCCTATTGGTGCATTTAGGCTTAGTGCCACTTCTGCCAATTGAAAATTTTCCCCACATTGCTTAAGTATGCTCCAATGAGACCAACTTTCTTCGTTGATTGACTTTCTATTAATACATTTCCCATTAGTTTATGTTTTTTAAATATGGTTCCTTAGGCAAACTTGTGTGTGGACCTCCTCAGGGAGGTCTCTAACAACGTTGGCCGTTTTATTTCAACAAAAATATCTACCATATCTGGTGCACCGCTGGGCTGTCCTGGTCCCCTCCAGACTGAGGCATCCAAGCACTCCAGCACAGATCTCCGCTTGGTTATGGACTCCCCTTTGAAGTCTAACTAAGTATTTTTGTTTTATTGCTATCAATTACTATATACCACGTTGTACACCCTTGCCCTGGGTTAATTTGGCTTCAGCACCCTCAACGTTGCTCTGTTTACTATCTTATTAATGATTGGTTACCTGGCGGTATGGCTGTGCATCCTGCACCATCTCTCTGGGAACAAAAGAGAGTTACAGCCACTCTCTTTATATTAGTTGACCAACCACTTTATTCTACATGAACTAGAATTATCCATGTGGGGCTTTTGCTGAGTGCATTTTGGGTGCACCAGCTGTTGGTCACAACTGTGTGGGGCTCAATACCATCTTCTCATTTTGCCAATGGTTAGTGCATCTCAGCAGTTATTCTTGCTACCTCCAACTAGGAAGTATCCACCCTTCTTGCTTGTAACTGGTGGATTTAGACGTTTTTCAATCTGAGGGTCGTGATTCCTCAACTTTCCACCAAAATTAACAAAACCAATATAATTAAATTTGATTTTTCTTAGCACCATATTTGGATGGTGAAGGCAGGATCATCAACAAAGAGCCTGGTGGTGATGGCCTTGGATAACAATGCACAACCTGCTGCTGCAAGGGGTATAAGGTTATTCAAGTCCCAAACACGTTTTATAACGCTAATTTCTTCTATGAAATCAAGCCTAATATAATCTCTTGTTGCTCTAGTTTGAAACCAATATTAGTAAACCAGATCACCCCAGAGAACCCGCACTTGACCCCTACCATGATCTGCAGAACACAAACGGTGGATATGTTATTTTTACAGGATAAAAACGCTTATGCAACTGTGGAAGATATGGTTGGATATGTGACCTCAGTCATAATAGTGGCCAACTATCCCTCTTCATTTTTGATGTGAAAACTTACCCTGAGGGCATGCTTATGCCTGAGGAAAATTATTTAGATGAAGTGTTAGCGTTGTCTGCTATTAATAACGAATATTTTGGATATTTTTTGTTACTGCTACCCTTTCATCCCTTTTAGGGAAAGTCAGCACAACTATTTTGGTGAATGCAGAAGCCTCTGAGAGATTTTTTGGCTAAGACCTAGCCAACTACCTTAAGTTGAATTACTTGCCAGGTGGTATGGTTAGGATAGGGGCTTCTCAAGGTATTCCCACGCTGAAAGTTCTCAGGTTAGTAAATTATCAAGTTGGCAAATATCGTTTGGTGGACTGCTCATAAGCAATCAAAAACCTTCTGTACCCATTATTTTGAGAGTAGAGTGGTGGCGAAAATTTGACGTCAGAACCAACTTGAAGAATCTTAATTTGTCCTTAACTTTGAAGAACAGTCATGATATTTTTGTCCCTTTGTATAAAGCAAACTTTCAGGGGATCTGCCCCATTGGCCCAAGATTCATACATTTAGTCTTTCTCTGTTGCTGAAGCCCTCTTTGGAGGTACCCTTACATTCCTATATTAAGGCTGGAATCTTCGTTTGATGTGGCTTTAGCCAATGTACTACAAGCTCATTCAGAGTTTGATTGTGAGTTCAAGCTCACTGTTGATCTGATGCATATATCTTTTCCCATTTTCCTTCGACTGTCTGGGAGGAAGCAGCCTTGGTTGCGTGGTCAAAGAACAATTAGCTAAAGGCTTAATATTTCAGCGCACCTCCCCAGTATGCTAACCACTTCTCTTTGTGGAGAAGGCAGATGGTACTTACTCCTGTGTGTAGACTATGGGAATCTTAACAACGTCACTATACCAAACTTGAGTCCCTTACTGTTGGACTCTCAGATTGCTCGCTATGTGGAGAAGGCAAAAGTCTTCTATAAACTGGATTCAAAAATGTGTTCAATAAGATCCAGATTAAGAAGGGATAGGAGTGGTTAACCGCATTCTGTACCAGATAAGGGATTTTTCAGTTTCAGGTCATGCCCTTTGGGCTGAAAATGTTCCAGCTATCTTTCAACGCCATATAGATGTAGCCTTGGGAACCTGCTGGGTATGTGCGTGGTGTCTTACATGGATGATATTCTGGAGTTTTCACCTGATCTAGAGTCCCATGCTATACACCTACAGCAAGTAGTGGAGAGCTTAAGGGAAGCCAACCTTACGCTGAAAATCAGTAAGTGTGAGTTCTTTAAGTCCCAGATCACCTTCCTGGGCAACGTCATGTTTAAAATAAGACCACATGATAACTCCAGACATGGAGAAGGCAATTCATGAGTGGCCCACCCTAACTTTGGTCAAGGAATTGAGGAGTTTCTTGGGGATGTGTACGTTTCTTAAGAAATTCACACCAAATCTTTCTGAAGTGGCGGCGCCCATGTATAGGGCAAGTAGGGCAAATGTGCTTCAGTGGTCCCCAATTTTCAGGGTGCCTTTCAAGCAATAAAGTGCACCCTGTTGTCCACGTCTGTCCTTTGCCATGTAGATCCCAAAAGGAAATTTTTTGTGGCTTCTAATGCTTCCAACTTCACCATAGTGGTGGCCCTATTACATGTAGACAAAGATGGAATAGAGAATCTGGTGGGATATTTTTCCAGAAAGATGTCTCTTCCTGAGTTAAACCACGCTGTTTATGACAAAGAGTTATTATCAGTGCTTAAGGCACTGACTTATTGGCGTCATCACTTGCATGGCTCATCCCATCCCTTCTATGTACGTACAGATCACCATGTATTGTTGTATTACCGTGCACCTCATGTCCTGACCTCATGGCAAACCCATTGGCATGAGACTCTGGCCCAATTTTTGTTTTTTTTGAGTTTACAAAGGGCCAGTAGAATGGGTTAGAATAGGCTTTGAGACAAAACCCTGTATTGTCTCCCAATCTAAAGGAGGTAGAGGTACACAACACCTACTTAATGATTCCACTGGGTAAGATATGTCCCAACATCCCCCCACCATGACGCATGGATCAGCTCTTGCTCCTGTGGAACTTGCAGAGGAATATAGTATGTTCAGAAAGGTGGTCCTTTCACGGCCCTTATCTGCAGGATATACTATGGATTTCGCCAAGAGAAAATTAAATTGGAAAGATATTACTAGAGGGTACCACGTGAAGGATGAGATAGTGTTGTTTCAGGGGCACATATGGGTTCTTTCTGGACCACCTCACCTGAAAATCATCCAGGACCATCATGATGGGATCACCGTTGGACATCTTGGGAAGGCGAAGGATCTAGAACTAATTTTCTGAAATTAAAATTGGAAGGAGTTAGCCATGAAATTGCCAGTTATTGTAAGTAGTGGCTGTTCTGCAATCAAATGAAACCAAATTAAAAGCCCCTCACGGGGTTGCTAGTTTCAGTTCAAAGGGTGGAAGGGCCTTTACTTCTTTATTGATAGATTTCATTGTGGAGTTACCTGCGTATGATGGCTATGATGCCATCATGGTAGTGGTAGACCATTTCACGAAGTTTTCCCACTTTATTCCCTGTAGAACTATGGTAACTGCGGCTAGATGGCTAAGCTTATTATATCTCATGTGTTTGCCCTTCATGGAGTGCCCCAGGAGATAATTAATAATCAGGGGCCCAATTTTAGTTCTGTTTTTTGGGTAAATTTGTATAAGACTCTTCAGATTCGCCTCAGACGTTCAACTACCTATCATCCTCAATTAGATGGGCTTGACTGAACGAGTGAACCGATGCTTGGAACATTTCCTGAAGTGCTACACTGCTGTGGATCATTCAGATTGAGCTTCATACCTTTCCATGGCCCAGTTTAGCTACAAAAACACTCAACATGCATATATTGGTTGTTCCCCAATTTTATACAACCATGTATTAACCCTGCCTTCAATATGGATCCCAGCTATAGATACAAAGTCGAAGTGGTGGTGAACTTTGCTAATACTATTAAGAAAGTCCACCAGGGGGTTTCCACGAATTTAAAGGCGGTAAGAAAAAGTTTATAAGGAGAACGCCAATTGAAAGAGATGAGTAGGTCCTGCGTACAAGGAATGGGATCTTATAATGTTTGTTGCTAAAAACACCCCTATCAAGCAGCCATGCAAAAAACTGGAACAAAGAGAGTTGAGCCTTACTGCGTTTTCAAAAAGGTGGGACACGCCTCAAACCAGTTGTATCTTCCCCCATTGTTTGGATCTTTGCAGTTTTTCATGAAAGCAAGCTGACAATGTTTGAGGGCCCTCACCAGAGACCATGGAGGCTTATCTTGTGGATGGGGCGCCAGTGTGGGAAGTGGAGGAGATTGTAGCCTCCTGAAGAGTAAGAAGAAGGCTTGAGTTACTAGTATCCTGGAAAGGATTTGACGCAGTGGAAAACAGTTGGGTACCAGTGCGCACCTGTGTGCATGCCCAAGATTTGATTACTATTTTTTATGAGTGTTTTCCCAAGATTTTAGGACCCAAGTCATAGCAAACTGTTGCTGTCATGAAGCTCGCCCCAGTTTCAGAAACTTTTCCTTAGCAAAAGCTCCTGGAGGGTGGTGGAGCCTCAAAAGAATTAAAGGGTAATGTCATGGCTCCATGACATAATTGAGGGCAAGGATTGCAAGGACAAAGTTGCACGTTAGGATGGCAAAAAGATTAAATAGGCATGCCTTTCTGACCTTAAACATACCCTAGACCAACGCTGGGTACAGGAAAAATATGCCCAGGTTGGTCCTGGGAATGTGCGCGATGCTTGGCCTGGTGTTACAGCCAGGGCGTTAAAACGCACCAGCTACGTTCTAAATCTTGATAGTTTGTTACAGTTGCTTAAGAAGTAGGGTTTTGAAACCTGTTCCAACTTTGTTACAAGATTGGCTAGAATCCAATTACAATCCATAACTTGGGTTTATTTACTTTTGATTTACAGGGCCCTGGATGATGGTAACATGCACCTATTGGTGCACTTAGGCTTAGCACCACTTCCCCAATAGATGATTTTCCCCTCATTGCTTAATTATGTTTCAATGAGACCAACTTTTCTTATTGAACAAACTTTTTATTAATAAATTCCCCATTTGTTACCATTTTTTTAAATATGGTTCCTTGTGTGAACCTGTGCACAGACCTCCTCAGGGAGGTCTCTAACAATGTTGGCCATTTTATTTTAGCAAAAATATCTACCATATCTGGTGCACCGCTGGGCTGCCCTGGTTCCCTACAGACTGATGCACCCAAGCACTCCAGCATAGATATCCGCTTGGTTATGGACTCACATTTGGGATCTGACCAAGTATTGTTGTTTTATTTCTATCAATTACCATATACCGCGTTGTACATTTTTTGTCCTGTATTATTTTGGCTCCAGCACCCTCCGCGGTGCTCTATTTACCATCATACTAATTACTGTTTCTCTGGCGGTGTGACTGTGCATCCTGCATCAACTCTCTGTAATAGAAGAGTAACAGATACTCTCATTATATATTGTTTGGGTTATGCATCAAGTCTTGGACAGAAGTTGGTTTTTTTGGTGGTGGATGTCACCAAGGAGGAGTGACAGGTTGGAGGTGTACAGTTGGTGCAGTTTTTCAGGTGAGGAATTTTGTTACCTGGCATGGAGCACACTGGGTATTCCTTTTTCATTCCAATCTCATTGTCTATTGAGAGAGGAGACGGTTTCAGTACAAAATGGGACCACTGCTTTGGAGAGGGAGGGCGAGAGGAAGAGTTAGCTTTGACCCAATGAGCCACTGTAATTAGCTTTGGTTGCCAACTGTCCGTATGAGTTGGGCTTGGTGAAAGTATGTTAGTATTTTTTGCATTTTTTGGCCACCCAGTTGGTTGGACTTATTAAAGAGGAGTTATTCCATTGGGGGGTTGATCGTTCTAGGCCCTTTTCCTGACAACCTTTTTCAGACATCTTTTGCATCAATTTCTGCCAGCATAGTTCCTCCTTCTCCGCCAATTTTCTCCTGGGTGGGGTGGGCATGATGGGGCACTGGGTGCGTTTCTTCATTTATACATATGACTACAAGTTCAGGTTCATGACTGGCTCATTGTTGGCCTTGTGGCACTTTACTCTCTCACATGCCCACACTTTTTAGTGGACAGCATCCAGATCCTGCTGCAGGCATTGCATGTCCATAATCTCTGATAAGTTACGTGGGATCCATTTCTGGCTTTGGGGCAAAAAAGGCTTTAGAACCAACAATAGCGATCTCATTTAAAAGGTCATACTCATAATCTCAGGGTGATTTGCTTTTTATATAGTAACATTGCGCATTGTGTGTCCTATCTGGTAACAAAACTGACATGCATGTTTGGTGTCCTTTTGTTCAACGTATATCGCCCTCTGAAGGCCTGGGATACGGATAAACTGATGAATAGTGTCATGACTGGAAAATGACATAATCATGGGGACAAATCAAAGGGACAAATCTGCATGTCAGGAGGCCAAGAAGGTGAAGTTGGCTGGCCTCTCTGACCTCAAGTATACCTTGGATTAACGCTGGGTGGAGGCGAGGTACGCTCTGGTTGGTCCCAGGGATTCTAGAGAAGTTTGGCCCTATATAAAAGCAGGTGCATTAAAAAACCAGATTTTTGTTAAATAAGAATGGTACACTTCTGTTTTTAGGTAAATGGGGTCTCAAAACCCATTTGGTTTTCAAAATTTACAGCCTGGGTTGGCTGCTCTTACAATCAATTACCTGAGTTTGGTCAATTATCAAATACAGTGTATTGCCCAATGGAAGCGTGCACCTAATGGTGCGTCTCAGCTTAGACCCACTTCCCTCAATTGATTGTTTCCCAAAATCCCTTATTTTTCTTATTTTAAGACCAATCTCTCCCATTAATTGACTTCTCCATAGTAATAAGGCCTTTAATAGTACACAGTTTTTTAATTTATGTTATCTTAGATAATCCTATGTGCAGATCTCTTCCAAGGAGGTCTCAAGCAACATTAACCATTTACTTTTATCTACTTTAAATTCATCTTCTCATGCACCATTGGGCCGCCCAGGTTCTTTCCAGCCTAGGGCGCCCATAGTCACCCCTCTGAGCCTCGTGTGTCTCTCTTTTTGTTACTTCTTCCACTTATAATCCTTCACTGCCTAAGTTATTCTAGCCCAAGCACCCTCTGCTGGGCTTTAGTAACTTTTGTACTATCAACTAGTTCCCTGGCGTTGGCTCTGTGCACTATGCACTACCACGATGGAAACAGGAAATATAGACACTTTCCTTATATTAGTTGACCAACCTTTTTCTTTTACATGCATAGACTTTTTCTGTGTTGGACATTCACAAAGAATAAACAGTGTGCACTAGCAGTTGGCTTTGGCTGCAATGAGCCTCACCACTGTTTCCTCTTTTTTCTGAAGGTTGGAGCATCTTGGCTTATTTTTGATGCCTCCAACTGGAAAGTACACACCATTTTTGCTCATACCCAGTGGATATGGACGCTTCACAGTTCGCAAGTTGAGATTCAATGACTTTCCACCAAAATTAATAAAATTGATTTATATAAACTGGGTTTACTTTGGCACCATGTTTAGATGGTGCTGGCAGAATCCTCAAATGTGGGCCTGGGGGTGATGGCATTATATAACGTTGGACAACTCATTGTTGTAGGGGAGATAGTGTCATTCATGATTAAAAATGTATTTTATAAAAAAATACCATATATACCTCTGAACCATAAACACTCTCTTATAGCTCAGATAAGGAACCCATTCCTGTGTATCAAATTACCCCAGAGAACCCCCTCTTGAACTCTACCATGATCTGCAGCACTCAGGAGATTAGAAGGAACTACATTTACAATATGGAAATGTTTATGCAACTGTGGAAGATATGGTAGGATATGTGGCCTCAGTAGTAAGATTGGCCAATTATTCCTCTCCATTTTATGATTCAAAAACATACCAGGGAGTCATAATGCCAGATGAAGTTTTTGTGCACTGCTGTAGTTTTCCGCTTTAAAAAAGATCATTCAGAATATTTATTACTGACTGCTACCCTTT
>JAKSZP010017449.1:0-90561 GCA_022478985.1 Massospora cicadina
CCCGACCCTGCAATGAAGGGAGCCTAGGGCTTCTGGACACGCGATCCCACGCCACCACAATCTTCATGAAGTTCCTATGGCCGATTGTCTGCTGGGACGCAACCCCATGCCCCAATGGGCGCCCGCCCTCCGCCAGTCAGTGTCAGCAGCTCTGGGTCTTCCTAGAGCATCTCTGACCTCATTAGGGGAGTGGCTCACAAAACCACCCAGGCCATTGCCTAAAACCATCCTCATCCCCCTACTGGAACCAGGCTCTCCTTGCCCTGAAACGAGTAGGCGCGCGGATCCACCATGCCTTCCCATACAGAAGGGAAGGCCCTGGCCTCAGCCCACGTCGCCATGCAATTGTGCACAATGGACAAGTTGTCACAACTCGCCTCAACCCCCAAGATCGTCCTCCCATCCGCCCAAGACTCCTTGAGCTCCTCCCTCCCTCCGTGAGATTTGACCTTAAGGAATTGTGGAAGGACGTCTATCACCCCATCCTGTCAGCAAAGGTGTCCAACACCTTATGGAGGGTGCTCCACTGTTCATACAGGACAGGGGACCGGACTGGCCCTACCTTCCAGCACTGAAGCTGCCCCCGCTGTGTGGAGCCTATTGACTCCCACCTCCATCGTTTTTTCACCTGTCCAGGTGTCGCCGCATTTTGGCCAAAGGCCCGCGCGCTCCTCCATGCTCAGCCCTGGTCTGGACACCCTGTGCAAGACCTCATGTTTGAGCAGACATTGCCTGGTTGCCACCAACCCCTCCGTGTCCTCGCCTATGCCACAGCCATCTGGACCATCCATAACTCCTTCCTTCGTGCTGCCTTTGACCAGCAGGTGTGGACCCTTCCACACATGATCACCCACTTTCAGGTACACTTTGAGATGGCCCTGAAGGTCTGCACTATGTCGCCAACCCTCCCCCACTCAGTAGTCACTGCAGCACGGCTCTGGCGCGCAAACCCCCTCCCTTTCTCGATGCCTCCTCCCTCCCCTTCCCTCACCTCAGGCTCTTAGGAGCCCAGGCGTAATTCAATAAACATCGATGAATCCCCCCCTTGGGTTGGGACCATCTAGTACTAAAAAAAGGAACAGCAATTAGCAAGCCTTGCCACGCCTTGAGGAGCATGATTGGCGTCTCTTTAAAGAATCTTATAGGTCTGCTTCTGCCCTAGAAATTTAAAAATTGCCTGATTGGAAAAAGCTTTAAATGCTGAAGCCATTCCTATAAATGCAAAATTTCTGGCTCTGAAAATAATTTCTGTGAAAAGGAAATTCAGGATGTCTAGAACACAATTGAAAGGAATGACATACTAAAGGTTGTATACACTCAGTTTTCCCAAGCTTTAAGTTATAACAAACATGTCAATGCCTACGTTCAAAAAGTTCTCATTTACCTGATGATGAGGGGTGTAAGTAGATAAAGGAGGGTCTTCAAAAGTGTGTCAGGGTGGTGGAGATGATCACCTATATTTGAGTTCTCTCCTATCTAATCTTTGTTATAAAGTTAGGGAGCTTGAAGGCTGGGTTAAAGAACTTGTGACTCACAAACTTGCAATAGAGGCTAGAATAGCCCTCTGCGAATACGCTTCTAGTAAGCCCCCTGGAGCCATGGGAACCAGTCTCAATGCTATTCTAGAGAAACTTGACTTGCATTCTCATTTTTTGACTAAATGGACATTCCTCCAGAGATTGTGGGACACGATGCTCCATGTGTTCATGAAAATACTGGGGGTGACCACGTCTCTTCTAAAACCATATTATGGACAAGTTTACCTTTGGAAAGGGTATCTTTGCCTCGTTTCTATAAGTCTATGAATCTGTTATGAAAGGATTGACTGATCACTAGAAAAAAAACACATCCTCTCATGCCTAAATTGCCTGGACCAAGAAGTGATGGTTCAGTATATGGACTTATAGTAAGTGGGTGGAGGTTAAGAAAGCATTTATTGATGATATCAGCTCAAAATAGAGCTTAAGCATGATAAATCAGGGCTTCATGCATAGAATAATGCAGAAGGGAAAATAATTTGCTGCCTTTTGTGATAAGTTCTACATTGAAGCTCAGACGCTGTTAACTTCCAATATGTTAACTCATGATGATGCCGTTAGAGCTATCATGACTGGGTTGGCTTCTCACCCTTCTTTAGCAATGCACATTACTTCAATGAAACGTTAATTCCAAAAATGTTCATAGTATCAAGGAGGCCCTGCCAGAATGTTGTCAGTTTCTATAAACTTGAGACTATCCTAGGAGTTGCATCGAACCACAAGACTTGACTATTGAGGACCAAAAGCTGAGCAAACTTAGCTCACCAAATGCACCTATTGTAAGAAGTTTGGGAATGTTGACAATGTGTGTCGTAAGATGAGAGCTGAGACTGGAGAGCAGCAAAAAGATATGTTGGCCTATGGGGGGCATACTATTGATGAATCTGATGTTCCTGACTCCTCCCCTTCTTATATTGCTCAACTAACATAAATAGTCAATATCTCTAAAGAATAATCTTAAAAAGTTCTTTGCCCAGTGTGATTCGGTTGAGTTTCTAATGGTGCCCAAATGTGACTACTGAAAAATTGTCAAATACCAGGAAGCAAAAAATAAAATAAAAAATATAAAACCTATTGTCCCATTTGTCTAAATTCACCATAAAGGTGTTTAAACTATTATAATAAATATTATCTCTGTGTATTATATATAGCAGATATCATAAATAAAGAGTAATAAAAAGTATAGTATAACGAATTTTATTATATTTTTATTTTGTATCTAATTCTAACCTCTACCTACACTTTTAGGAACTTCGGTTTGTGCGCTTTTAAGTACATAATCCTTCTGAGCTCTCATTTGTTGGCTCTGGCTGGGTTTATACCACATCAATTTCATTTAAGACGTCATATTTTAAATTGCTAATAATGATACTAAACCTATAAATTGTTCATTAACACATTTAATCTGTCACCCAAATATGTGTGACAGGCCCCATGGAAGCATACCTGTCACTCATATTTGGGTGACGTGGCGACAAACAAGTTAAGGGGGTTTTGAAGATCTTTGCTATTATGTATAAGAGGACCAGGTGAACTTAAAATTCCAGATGGTTGAATGCTGAAAGAGTAAATGGCGTCATGGTACCTGATAAAACTTATCTTAAAAAAGTTCTAGGATGCCATGAGGGTATGAATACTGCTAGTGATGCTTACCAGTTTAAGCTTATTGATCTGACCAATTTATCATGGTCATACTTTGCAATTTAAAAGAGATATACCCAAGACAGATCAAAAACTTGACTATACTTCTAACTTAAGTAGGTCCTGGCTCTCAGATCCAATTTTAGCGGCATTATACCAAGGTTGAGGTCATCATCCAAAAGTATGGGTTAAGGACATCCTTGACACTGGCCCCCAAATAACGTCTTATCCTCAAAGCTTATCAAGAAAATCAGGTTTATGCCTGACTTGGAAAATTCTCAAGAGTATGGAACTGCTAGTCTGAACATTACTCATGCTATTGGGGATTACTCCTCCTCAATTTCTGCATTGGAAATCTTATCTTATTATAACCCACTGTGGCCTTAAATAACAATAATTGTAATATGCTTTTTGGCACACAATTCATCCTTGAGTATTAATCAACTAACATAAACAGGGTTTTCTCTCCCTGATCAAGTATGGGGCTTCACTGGTTTTAAACAATAAAGATCCTAGTCATAAAGATTATTTTGCTGGTTAAGCTACCTTCTTCTGTATTATCTTTACATTATACATTGTCCAAGAGAAATTTATAAAATTCCTGATTTGGTGGACATTTAAAAAGAGAATTTCTATTTATGCTTCAGAAGAGATAGTAATAAATCCTAGAGAACATTAAATAATTGACATCAAGATTATTTTAAAAATCTTCAACCTTATTACGCATAATAATCAATGATGGAGTTAGTCCCTTATAGCCTCAATTAATTCTTGGCATACTATAACCTGCCAACCAGTGACCTATCAATATACCTTTTAGATAATCTCACTAATAAGGACTTTCTTGTAAAGAACCAGAAAGAGATAAAAAAGTCCTGCGGGTTTCAAAAATTATTTAATAATTTTTATTGGCTCTATGTTATGCATGAGCCTAAATACTCACTAATTTTATGTACTTTGCCTAAAATCATATTAAAGATAATCTAACTGCAGACAAGCTTGAGAAAAGTTCGTTATCCATTAGATGCCTATAATAGTAATTTTTTAAATCTAATACTGACTGTCAGAAATTCCATTATTTGATCTTTATTGAAGAATATTGGAACATTGACCTTGCCAACAAATTCCCCTATTACAAATGCCTTAGGGGCAATCGTAAAATTAATACTTTTATTATATACAATTTATATATTTTGCTTTCCACTTGACATCACTTTCAAGCGATTTTAATTAAAAACCAACCATTTAACTTTCCATCACCAACTACACTGCATCAGTTTTCCATTTATGTCTTCAGATCCACCACCTGCTGCCCCAGTATGGGGCAGCAGTGCTCCACCTGATAGCGTTTTCCGCCCTGCAGGCAAACGTGTGTGGACTGGCTCATCCATCCTGCCTAATGCATTGGGCTGATTTGTCCCTCCAAGGGACTTATTGTTACACTTAGCACGAGTCCACCCAACCTGCCCCCACCCCCTAGCCCTTTCCCACTCTAATATTCGCTTTTGCCTCCACATCAAATATGGACGTCTTTTCTCATATGCTGACAAAGTGATAATTAAACTAGCAACGGCCACGTTTGCACCAGCTGGGTTTATTGACTTTCGCTCTTACAAGGGCTATCTTGATTTAGGCTTTCCCACTGAAGAAGACACAGCCGCTGCAGCAGCTACGCCATTTATTTAAAAACACACCCATTTCCACCACCTATACATGCTTCCCCAGTGATACCACATTTGTGGTAACCTTTGCAAACCTTCCTTCACATCTTACCCACAAACACTCTATGAAGCTTTGATGACAGGGCTGTCCAAATATGGCACAGACCCCATCCTCCACTTCCTTGTCCCAAGCGGTGCTGAATAATAGCAGCACCATGGGCAATGGCCACCATTACCCCCACCAGCCAACCATAGCTCAGCACATCCCACCACGTGCCTATATCCCATCTGCACTGGATCACTTCTTTTGGGCTTTGTCAATAGAGTGTCTGTAACTCTCTCGTTCCCAGCAAGGTGATGTGGGATGCAAACCCACATTGCTAGGGAACTAGCCGTTAGGAGAAAGGGAAAGAAGACACCTTGAACGGTTCCTGTGCCAAAGGTACCCTAGGCCAGGGTGTAGAGCGCAACATATAGTACCAGGTAAGTGAGGAACATAACAGCTTGAGTGGACCCCAGAGGGGAGTCCATAATCAAGTGTAACTTGGCGTCAGGGGACTTGGGTGCCTCGGTCTAGAGGGGACCTGGGCAGCCCAAGGGAGCACCTGGGATTTTGGTAAATTGTGATAAAAGGTAGTGGCCCACATAGTTGGAGACCTCTTCAAAGAGGTCTGCCACCAAGTTCGCCCAAGGAACCATGAGTTAAACGTAAAATAACAGATAATATTTATTTAAGAAAGTCAACCAATGAGGAAGTGTTGGTTACAAAAAACGTATTTAAAGTGGGTCAGGGAAATTAAGGTTCTGTGGAAGTGCGCCCAAGCCTTGACGTTCCAATAAACAGATACTTCATTCCATTTTTGTAAAATACACCAAAAATGCCTTCACTCAAGTAATCAATTGAAGCCATATTTTTACTCAAACTTAATATTTCATAATTTGAATGAAATTCGAACCCTTGCTCTCCAATTCACTGAATTGAACCATCTTCGTTTGTAACATAAATTGTTCATTTTAGTGCCTGGGCCGAGATAAGAGGCTGGGCGTTTTGCACCCATTAGTATCAACCTGGGCATGCTTGGCTTGCACCCAGCGTTGATCTAAGGTGTGTTTCAGGTCAGGAAGAGCCTGAAGTTTCACCTTCTGGGCCTCCTGTCGCCCATCCTTATCTTTAGCATCAGTTCCCACTATTAAGTCATCCAATCATGACAGGCTTGCACAAATAATGGCTGCACAGTTTGTCCCTTCTGCCATGAGTTGGACAACTCAAAAAAATCCTGTTGCTGCAGTTCAAAAAAGTGGAAACCGTCAATCCCACATGTGAGGCCACATAAACAGCATTCAAGTGGGGATTTTGGCTGCCCTACCCCCTCCAGCTGAACGTTTGAGAAATCAGCAAACCTTTGCAACCAAAACCCAAGCTGGCCAAAATTTCACAATATACCCAATTGGGAGCAGGTTTGGACCCAAATTCAAACCAACCAATTTATCGCCCCAAAACTTACCCAATCACAGCCACGTCTCTCTGAATCAGTCCTACTCAACCAAAATCCTTGTGACTTATTGGATGAAATAACCAAATCTGGGGAAAATGTCCCACCTTCAAACTTTCCAATAAAATTTAGAGCCATATTTGCCTTCAGACTTTGATGCCCCATTTCCTCCCAAAAATATATTCCTAAACCCACTACTACCCCGTTCTTGAGTGACCATCAATTTGCTAAGGCTGCGGTGGCCTCTCCTGATAGTCACCATCTATGAGCAGCTGTGGCACTCTCAGTTGTTGAATCTAAAGAAGGGCTACAGTTTAACTGAATTCCCAGCTGACTTCCCTGAGGTTGCAAAAATGGAAATCAAACAATTACATGAAACTGACACCTCCGCTGCCAAACATGTGGCTGCACTATCAGAATTTTCCCCCACCACATATATCACTAGAGCCAATATTACAAATTTCGCCCAGCTTCCCAATGTGCGCATACAAGCTGAACACCATGTTGCAAAAACTCCTGGTTGCTTTACTCCAAGCCCAGATTGTTACTAGAAATTTTAATAATTATCTTTTTCACCTTGACCCACATCCTGCGGATTCACCATCCCCCTTACTCTCAGCTTTGATCCACCTTTTTAATGGTGAAGATGAAATCAATAATTCGCCTGATCCTCCCTCTCCTTATGCCATGGTGGGATAAGCGGTTCACTATTGCTACACCTGGTAGGTTACTTTCCTTTTGTTTTGGTGTCTCGCCACACATTTAGGGCTTTTGGTTTGTGTTTTCAGTTTGCTTATTTTGTTTTGTATTGGTAATGTCCATCCCCTGGTTGCTTACCTCGAGTAAAATTTAATATAATTTATATTTTGTATACTAATAAAAAATAGAAAACCTACTAGCTATTTTGGTGGCCCCTTTTATAGGCTTCAGGGGTTTCAGCCTAGTGCAATTGTTTTCTCCCTCCTGATTGGCTGAACCTGCATAATCAAAGACAAATGCAAGCTTGTTCAACTCTCTGATTGGCTAAAACAGTCTGCCAGCCATTTCAATTTATCCACAATGACTTATAGGGATTATTTTACCTTTTATTAAATTTCTGGAACCATGAAAGCCACAACAAAGTGCCAAGCTTGTTTGATACGCTGATTGGCTCCAAAAAAGCTACCATCCAAACCAAAGTATCCACAAAGTCCTGAGCGATTAACGCCTCAAATTATCTAATTTGGATTGAGATTTAATTAGCAAGGATCAGTGTTTAGCATCTGGATCAAATCTCAGGTCTTGACTCTCATAATTCTTATTTTAGCCTTTATTAACTATCATTGGGATTCTCCTTGAGTTCCCTTCCAACTTTTTTAACAAAAAGTCACAAAAATGGAAGAATTATTGAGCCTAAAGTCCCTTTATGCCCTTACTCCAATAGCACGGTTTATGCGTTTTCCTTTATACACAATTAATCTCATAACAATAAACTGTATTATAAACAATAGCTATGTGTGTTCTTTATTTAAAAGGAGTATAAAAACTTCAAATTATTATTTATTGAGTATCATTTAGCCGCCTAGCTTACTACATCTAATATAATTCTATATACATACTCCCTTCTCCTCTAACAAGGTCAAGGGCTTGTGAACCTAAGTGAAATTTTGGCCTCCCTTCTCTTAGGCAGCACGACGTACTTAATATACCTCATCTGCTATAATGTGGGAATACTGAGCTGCACCAAGCAAGCAAACCAGATAGCAAGATTTTCTAACCCACTATGAGCATATAAAGATTAGAGCCACATCATTGATGTTGATTATGATAGTCATATCTGTTCAAACCTTATCAAAGATCAAAGGTCAATGAGAACAAATGAGGACAGAGCTCAAGCAGCAACTAGACTTTAGATTATTAGTACCTTAACAAAGCCCCTTAATTGTCCTCTCTCTTGCTTATAAAAAGGAATAATGGAGGCCATTGGGTAGCCATGGAATACCAAAAATCTAATAGTATCAAAAATAAGATAATTACCCTAATGTGAAAACTTAGAACATGAGGCTACTCAACTTCCTCCTCTGGGGTTAACACCAATGTTAAGCTCTGAAGCTATCTCTTTCTTGATTATAGCTCGCTACAGATCCCTATGTTTCTTACACAGCTTCTTTATATGTTCAATCAATATTTGAGGAAAAATAACATGATAAAATGCGCGGGTAATCGATAGTAGTATATAGACTAAAATCTAGTTGAGAGGTTCACAACAAAATATTTCTCCTGCTCAGGGTTCTCTTTGGAACAGGTACAATCTTCATATCAACCCACTGTTGAAGATACTATAAACTACATATAACAAGGGAATTTCTCTACCTTCGATTTCTCTTCTGAAGTTAGCAACTTCTGTATGACAACAGAACTTAACCTACTGGCAGCAGGTTCAGCGGTTCTTAAGGTAAATTCTATTTTTATGATTTTACTCCTAATTCCATATTAGAAGTTCTCTTCTTGGACTCATTCAGCAATTTTAATTAAGTGGTTTTCTTGGTGAACTTCTAAACCTTTCTCTTTTCCTGAAGTAGGAGCCTCAGAGATCTTGACAGTAGTATTTAGCAAAGGGATATCTGATCCCTCTACTCTAATCACAAGTGTACTAAAAAATACAATAAATTTATAATAACTAATTATGTTTGAAGATAAAAAGATTCTGTTATAATTTAAAATGTTTAAGGGTTTATATAGGGGATTTGGCACCCAAATCTTCTATTGACACCCAATGGAATCAACAGCCGTTAACAATAAACTCACCCTTAATGGTTGAATGAAATGATGATCATCTTCATCAGTTTAGTCAGGATATCTCTCCTAAGCAAATGCAACCCTCTTGGGTTGAATAAAGGAACGTGTCCCAATGACTTCACTAAGTCATAGTGATTTACTCTTATCAGTTTAGCAACCTGCTTAGGTAATGTGACTCTTACCCATATGCATCAGGTCGTGATGCCCAAAAATCTAAAGTGCCAGCTGCTATTAAGGCGTTGTTAATTGCTTAGAAAATCCTAATCTACCTTAGTCAATTGGCAACAAAACCTGTTTGGCTTCAACAACTTATTTAATTAGCAATTATAAATCAAACACCATACTACTTTTTTTATTGTTGGGACAATCCCTGATGAAACATTATCTATCTGGAAGATCAAAACTTAGAAGAATTATATATATCTGTTAAGGATAATTCGAAGACTAATAGTTATCTTATAGAATACTAATTCCCACATCCACTAGAGAGTTTTATCTTGCTAGCGGATATGCAGATTTTATATAATCTGATCAGGAGGGATAATGTGGTCATATTCAAATCTTAACATCTATCCCTTTCATTGATGACGCTCATGCACTACTCTTTAATTTTAAACCCTTTTCTGCTATGGACTTGGCCAGTGGATATTGGAAAATGGAACTTTCCTCACAGTGTCAGAAAAATGTGCTCACATTTGCATCAAAGGCCTATTTCAACACACTTGACTACCACAAGGGTTGTGCAATGCAAGCACATTTTTTTCAATGAGTAATAGATTATATTCTACACTTTCTTAATTTAAGTTTTATTATAGTCTATCTTTATGACATCGCAATTTATTAAAACTTTATATGAGCATCTTACTCACTTATAAGAATTACCAACGCCTACTTGATTATAATAGAAAATTTAATCCATCAAAATGTATTTTTGCAAAAGAAATTAAATTTTCTTGGACATGCTATCTCATAAGAATGATTATAACCCTTAAAAGATAAGGTTGAGGCTATATCCAAATGCCTCAGCCTCAAAAGCACTGCAATATAGGTTTTTTGTATTATGGGGTATTACCATCAATTCACTTAAAGTTCACTTAGCTCAGTGAGCCTATTTTTTGACTAATGACTAAGAACACTCCTTTCTGTTAGGGTGCCAAACAAAAGGTCACGTTTGAAATGTTAAAGAATTTTATACAATAACTTTCTTTTCTATGCCACGCAGCTTATGGTAAACCTTTCATTTTGTTTACCAATGCCTCTGATTACACTGTTGTAGCCATCCTGGATCAAAAGGATGAAAACGGCGTGGATCATCCAGCATCATATCTCAACAGGTTGATAAAAAGCTAAATGAAACCATAGCATCATGGTATAAAAGTGCCTACTGTCCTACTCGCAGTAAAACATTAGCAGCTTTTTTGAAAGGTCTACCTCTTCCATAGTTACTGACCACGCCTCCTTAAAGTGGTCATAAAATATTAAAACATCCTACCCAATGACTGGATCATTAGGTTTTAAATCTGCAGAAATTATTATATGAAGTTTGAGCATTAAGCTGGAACACAACACATGAATGACAATGGGTTGACTTTCTTGCCTGTCCTAAACTTAGGTAGTAGTGAAGATGAGAGATTTCATGCCCTCCCGATGACCATTGATGCTTGGGATGATGAAGAAAACCTTTTATGAAAATTCTAATATGACATTATCAAAACACCAATTGTTAAAAAGGAAAGTTAACTAAAAATATGGGTAGTTGTTTGTCCTATTTTGACCTTTGGAGTGAGTACCTGTAATCATGGAAGCTCACTCTACCCTTGGGTATGGCAGAGTGCAGAAAACTATGAGTGGATTAAAGATTGGTTTTATTGGGAAAAGATTATAAAGTCCATTATCAAAGTCCTGGACACTTGCCTTATCTGTAAGAATTAAGAAGTTTCAAGATAAAATATAAGGTTGAACCTATGATCCCTCAACAACAATTCAACATTTAAGTTTAGATGTGGTAGGTCCTTACCCTAAAGCCAATTGTAATCGATATATAAGTAGTAATTGAACTCTTTATGAAATGAGCTAAAGATGCTGCTCTTTTGGCCCAAACTGTCAAAGCTTCAGCAACATATCTACTTCAGTATCTTCACTAGTCATGGTGCCCCAGTTTCTTCTCTGACAACGTGAAAAATTTCACCTCCAGATCTCATGATACTTACTACTTCCATATGACTCAGCAACTCTTTTTGACCACTATAACCCTTCTATGAATGGTACCATAGAAAGAAAAAATAGAACTTTGGTTTCTTTTTTATGTAAATGGTCACTTTAGATCCTCTACACCAGGATTAAATCTTACCTAGTGCACTTATGGCATATTATATTAGCTACCACCAAATCCTTAAAATTGTCTCTTTTCCGCATCTTGTATGGCAAGATCCTAGGGTACCCACCCTTTTAGCTAGAATTATCCTTTCTGCTAGGACTGATGACCCCAACAAAGCTAAAATTAGGCTAGCCCAACATTTATATTGAGTTAAAATCTAATGCTATGACAAATTTGGTGAAGACCATTACTAAAGAAGGCCAGGAAGCTAATGAGCTCAGACAGCCCCTACCTTCTTTTCAGGTATCATGCTTGGATTTAAATTATTATAATAACATCACTCCCAGAAACGGCAAACTTTAGTCAATTTGGATAGAACTTTCATTGTACCTTATAAGAGGGGTGATGAATACTCTATTAAGTACCTTAGCTCTGAAGTTACTATAAACTAGTACTTGGACAGTTTTATGCCCCAAATTTCACCTTATTTTAACAAAGGAGCTAATGTCAATTAATTAGATGTTCGCTTGTTTGAGAGTTATCTAGGTTTCAAATAGTTAAAGCATGCTAAGATTTATAAATCTAACCCTTGTAGAATTAAGTGAACTAATTTGGAAGTTTACCATTGCATTATCTTGAATCTAGTGATGTCTCTTAAGAGTAAACAACCCCCATTTATAGACTTGAAGGGGGATTAGAAGATGAAAATATTTTCTCCAGAAATCAAGTACTAGGAAATCCTTTATCTACCAAAGTGAACATATTATAAAGCCAACTGAGTGGAAAAGTTATTCATATTTATCACATGGATATGTCATTCATGATATTGACAACTACTGAAACTTAAGCCATACCAGAGTGACAATACTTATAGGATTCTGATAGGGTAAACTTCTATTTATCTAAAACCTATCCCTATTACTCTAGTTGCGTCACTTTAAATTCAAAACGCGCCAGATTGAATAATATTAAAGATTGAAATCAGAGCAATATCAAATCTGAGTTTTCTTTCTGGATTTATAATACCTATACAGATTTAATAAGTCAAAGAGTGAATACCTGGAATCATCTCGACGCATTAATGCAAACAATGATGACCAAGTATCACATTGGTGAAAGACTCCTTAAGCATGGCCATCTTTATGAGCCTCCCATTATAAGTTATTAGATCCTTTATGCCAGCAAGTTTAATGCGACCCAGTTCTTGATCAAGTCATTGTCAATGGGTTTTATTTTATACATTATGTAAGAAAGTTCAAGTTTCTATTATATAAAGTTTGGTTATCATACCCATATTTCTTTTTGATATTAAGCATTTTTGTATTCTACTTCTTAGTCCAAGTCTTTGATAGCTGATGAGACCTAAGTACTAATTAAACTGTTATATTTCTGAGATCCTGTAGCTTATAAAGTACAAACAGTCCTTACCGGTATCTGAAGACCACTAAGTGGGTAGGTGCACACTGTGCCACACATTCCTGTGACGGACAGGGTCTCATAACACTGCCACAAACAGTTTGGAAAGAGGGCCCAGGTAAGTGCCCATAAGCAGGATAACCCTACTGGTGGTAATATACTAATCAGAGTGCTTGGGAACTCTTGATTATGAAATTCAAGATGACAAAAAGAACTTTAATGATGCCAAGAAGGAGGGTCTGACCGCCAGAAAGTGCATACATGGATGCAATGGCTTTTCTAAAGTAAGAAGTATAGATCATATGAGCGGTTTCTTTAGATTTTTAAGTAAAAAATATTTTATATTTTGAACTTTATTTAAAAGTACACATATTTATTAAGTAGTATAGAAGATGAAGCTTCTTTGAAATACTTTACCAGTTTAAATTTTTATACATTGAAAAATGTGGAAGAGAGACCATCTAGTACTAAAAAAAGAAAAGTGTGGAGGAGAGGGTGTTGTTCTCCATGGAGTCAATGGTCATCTTCTTGACAGCCGGTATAGCCCAAGGATATGGGCTCATATTTCTCTTTTAGACCTATTCCGGAGCTTGGGATGGGTGCCTTTGCGGTTGTTAATACTTTTCTGCATATTTAGCTTTGAATTATTTTCAAATTCAAACCTTTGTTGACATCCTTAACTTTTAATTTTTTGAATTTTTGGTGACATCTGACTCGCCAAATTGCTATTTCTGTAAGGCTCGTCAAGCCTCATCCAAAGTGGCGGCATCTTTAAGCTATAGTGCCATTTGTGAGGTATCTATCATTGTTGATATTAATAGATTTTTGGATTTGGCAGCATCTGGCTGTCTAGAGCACCACTTATAAGGTCTACATCCTCGTCAACATATTTGGTAGTATTGCATTTAGCAGAATTTGATTGCCCATTGTTTTGATCACGGCAGTCCCAATAAAATTAAATTTCATGAATTACCCCTTTCATTATAAGAAGGGGGAATGTCCCAGAGCCTTTCTGAGGGAGATTACCATTTAGGACACACCTTGATTAGTTGTTTTTACTTACTCTCTCAACTCTATGTAATGACAATTCAAAAAAAGAAGGAGGAGGATTGTGCAAAGAAATTTGATTCAGCTGAAGCCTTTGTAATAAAATTGCAACAATTTGTGATGAAACCGGGCATAATTGAGAAGATTAAGGCCAAAGTCCCAAACAGGAAAATCAGCCCCAAAATTGATCTGGAAGCAATCCTCCCAAAGAGAAAGAAAATTTTCTTGAGTAAATTGTGAGATTTCTGCACTGCTGTACCCCAATGAAGAAAATTTAGCAACAAGAATGGCAAATCAAGGCACGCACAATGTGCAAGCTGCGCCATGATGCAAAAATCCCAGCGTTTTAGGAAGATTCTTAAGATCAGTTGTCGTAAAAGTTTTCAAGTCCCTGGGTCTCACTTCTCTTCAATTCTAGAAGCCTAGTTCTCCGTTGATGTCAGAGTGCTGGGTTATTTTATACTATCCTTAGTAAACCACCAATTTCTCCAAAACTCTTTAACATTTTATAAATTTTTATTTAAACTGGTGATCCCCAAGGAACCACTCCAACTGATATAGAGTCCACAATCAGTTGTATCAGTAATGAAGTTGGCCATCACATTAATTTCTCTGCTATTGCCTCCCTATGTGCGAAAACCTTTGTAAGTTGCACCCTACAAGTTTTACAAAATGGCACAATCCAACAAAGTGACTACTGAGTATATAAAAGTGAATACAATGAACAAACACTCAACCTAATGTGTCCAAACTATGAAGAAAATGGAAATGAAGATTTAATGGTCGCATATTGGGAATGCTCTGATGGAATTAAATCCAACGTAAAGATTACCACTCCCCATTACCAAGTAAACACTCAAAAGTACTGAAAGTACTTCCTGAGATACCTTAAGGAGAGCCATCGATCTATTACTTAATCCAATTCTCTCAGATCATAGGGGAACCAGGAATGACGATTTGGCGGATAATGCTTGAAGTGAAATGACGGGGATCAAAACAAACAAATACCATGTTGCCAAAAATTATCAGGTGCATATTCAGCAGTGTTTGGAATCCCACCTGAATGAAAAACAATGGGTGACACAATCCTCCCACCAACCTTAGCATTTTTTCCCCTCATACTTGAAGCATAATAACAATTACTTCAAGCAATAAGTTTACTCGTTGGAGTAGGAATAATGTTTTTAGACCAGTACTTTCCACACTCTTCCCCACATGGTTCTTATTTGCGTATCATCAGAAGTTTGATGCCTTGCAGACTATGAATTTTTTTAGGTATTGGATTACCTCTAATGGAAACCCATTTTTTCTTTTGCACATTTAATTCCTGATAGCCAGAGCGCCATTTATGAGAATTTTCTTCCTTGTTGACATCAACAAAGATAATAAGATTAGATTTTGAGGCATCCAATTTTCCAGAATGCCATTTTTGAAATCCTATGTAATCATGCCCATCACCTTTAGACTTATCATTGCATTTGAGAAGATTAGGGCATTATGGCGGTCATGCAACGCATAGACCATTACATCACCCCCCCAGATGAGAGCCTCCTCTGATTCCAGAATTCATCCACCTGATATGGGCAGTTGCTGCAGTCATCAGAAGTTTTCCAGGTGGACTCTTCCACCCGGTAACCTACCCACTTCAACAGGTACCTACGTTTCCCACAGGAGGTCTTCATTTCCGAGATTTTTTTACCTCATACTCAGCCTCTCCTGGGTTGCATGATTAACTGGCTCTGGTTTCTCTAGAAGAGCACCTTTGTTTTTTTAGTTGCAAAATTTTGAAGTACTAGATGCATTCAGATCCCTCAAAAAACCAGTTTGCAGGGTACCTCATTAACTTGTTGGAGGACCCTGTATTGTCTCAGGGCGATTGGTCCATATTTCCTGCAGCTAGCAGGGACTGAAATAATCTTTACATTAATCATCACGATGTCTCTTCTTCTAGCATCAAGGCCTCAGATCAATGATCATCAGCTTTCTTCTTTTGCATCTCTACTGCTTTTATTAAATTCTCTTGTAGTATTTTCAGATTATCCTTCATATTAGCCATCAGGCTATTCGCCACTGGGCTTTGACATATGGTGTAATTTTACCATCTTAGTGCGAAACCTGTATTCTGCAAGGAAAGGGCGACATCTTTGATGATGATAGTACTATATTAATGCAACAAAATTAAGCTAATTTCAGCCACACTGGTCCAGAGTTCTTGTTAATGGTCATGTAACAGCGCAGGTAATGCTCAAGGACTTGATATTTGCTCAGTTGGTCATCAGGTTGTGTATGGTAAGCCATAATCCTCACAGTTAGATCAGAGGATTCTCCAATAGGCGTTGACAGAAGAGCGAGATGAATTGTGTGACCTCTATTTAATACTATATCCTTGGAAGGTCATGGCTGGAAAGCACTTCATTCACAAAAATCTTCTGTGCCCTTTGCATTATCTTAGATATACATGGAAATAATTTGGTATACTTAGTCAATCTGTCCACCACCATCATGACAACATTATAACCCCTAGATCTAGGAAGCCCGATTATGAAGTCCACACTTAGCAAGGACCATGGCATCACCATGATCTGGAGGAGCTTTGGTTTCCCTAAGAGCTTCTGACTAGTTTTTTTAATCAGGCTCCGGTTACAAATTCTGAGATGCACTTATTCACAGAACTAGGCACCCCAGGCCACAAGTAACTTTGGGACAGGAGCTCAATATTTTTCTCCATTCATAGGTGTCCTACCAAGGGATGGTTGTGGATTGCTCTTATCACCTCCTCCTGGAGCTCACGGCTTGGATGTCATGGGCGCCCTTTGTTGAGGATGTGGCGTTTCCTTTTCAATAATTCTTGTGATATTTGTTATCTGCCCTCCTCTAGGTCCTTCCAGAGTATGTTCCCATACTCCGAGTAGTTGTGCAGCCTATATCTTGTCCTTCATTTTTCGAGTAGCATTTTGGATTTCTCTAACACTTTTAGAGGCAACATGTTGCCATATTGTATTCATCCAGCTTCTCCTTTGTGAATACCAATATTGGGTCTCTGCTTAGGTGACCTGGATGAGGTTGCTCTCCCAATATTATACTTAATCTTAAAATCATACTGCTTCAGTTCAAGATGCCAACAGGCCATGCGCTGGTTCATGCAATTCAGGCTCTTGTAAAATTTGAGGGCGCTGTGGTCTGTCTTGATTGTAACTGTGTGATAGGCGTATAACAAGTAATGATGTCAATCTTTCAGAGCTGATAATAGCCAGAAGCTCATTATCCGGTATACATGGTAGTTTGTCTCTGTGGGCAGCATTTTTCTACTAAAATAGCTTACAAGATAGGACCAAATATTCCTCATCCTGCAACAGAACCGCCCCATTTATAAATTTTGAGGCATTGGTTGCCACTATAAAAGGCCAGTCAGCTTCAGGATGGAAAAGTACAGGTGCAGTCATGAGGATCTCCTTAATGGCTTGGAAACCTTTCTCATCCTGATTTTCCATTGATATGGAACCCGCCCTTTCAGATGGGTTAAGGTTGCAGCAGTTTTAGATGTCTTTAATAAGTGTCACAGTTAATTCACTACGCCTTAGAACTTCTAACACTGGTTCTATTTGTAGGATCTGAACATCAACTCATCGCCTTCAAATTATCAGGTCATGTGACTGTACCTTATTGAAAGACTACATTCGCTAAGAAAGAGATAGATCCTGTCAAGAAATTGATATGACTGAGCAATAAGCTATATATAAGGCAGATCATAATTTATGAGCTGAGGTGAGCCTCGATATCGAGTGGAAGATTATGTCAATGTGAGAAGAATCAATCAAAGTGTTCATAGTTTAAAATTGAGGGAATTCTGCCAAAGCCTCATCGATAGAACAAAACCCAAAAATTGTAGCAACTAGATAATTACTAAGCGGAAGGGTCAAAATTAATTAAGAATACCAAGGATTTAGAGTAAGCGTGGGAATGAAGGGGAGTTCTTTTGAGAAAATTAAGGAAGAAGAGGTTTTTCTCGGAATTAGTCTGTTAGTATATATATAAAATAAACTGGATCAGGCGGATAAATAGCTCCTTATTATTTATACTTTATTTTTATTTATTAAGGATCAGCAATCATCATAATACTTGTCCGTTGCTCAGTGGTTCTAATCTGTGCAACAGCTTGGAAGATTTGGTCAAAACCGCCAAAAAGTTAGTGGTGCTCACTACAGAAAGCTATTGGTCAACTTATTATATAGCTTCATATTCGCCAAGCAATGGTGCAACCAGCTCTCCTTGATTTGTACTACCACAGTTTATTGAGTTATCTCAATACTCGGACCAGAAACTAGTTTTTGGACACCACTCTAGGATCAGAAAATGCTTTTCCAAGAGAATAAGGTTCTAAAGGATCAACTTGACAAGGCCTTCCCCCAAATGCACCTGATTGGCTGCCAAGCCAACCAACATGCTGACTTCTTGAGCGACACTAATGAGCAGCTATAAGAAAAGCGGAACTGGATTAGTAGTATTGGATAGGGAGTGGTATGCATTGACAAGCTACCCCATTTAACTAAGATGGAAACATACCCCGATTTTTTAAGCTGTTTGAATTTTCATGAGAAGGGACTTCCAATTTTCAGTAAGCTAAACAGTTGTTATCTGCTCTGGATGTCAAGAGTGATGACCAGATCACATGTTACCTTAATAATAGTACCATAACATATCAAAAGGTTAATGAGACCATGATCCGCCTGTTTGGGGGTGTGGCGAAAATGGTGCAGCACAAGGAAGAGTTTTTGATAAAACAGTTAAAAAAAAGAGTCCTTAATGAAGTTTGTGGAGAGGTTTATGGATGAGGCTCGTGTGTTGGTGGGAGAAAATATATTTACTACAAGGAGGTGGGTATAGCGGTGATGGCAGCCATTAAGCCATTTTAAGAACTTTATAATGCTATGACCCACATTATGAAAGGTGATGCCGAGCTATTAAATTTTTTTATTTACACCATCTATCCATCACTTTTAGTGCTCTTAATGTGAAATGGAAAGCCTCTGCAACCGCTACCAAATCCCCATAAGGAAATGGACATCAATGACTTGGTTATATTCCGTTTGTTAACCTTTGTCCACTTAATGCTCTGGCAGGCCCTTTCAATCCCCATTATATGATCAACCAGCTCATTCTCAGCCAGATTACAATCCATCATCTAATTACTAAACTGGACCTGTGGGTGTGATACAGAGACAAGTGCCATTTACAAATGCTTGTGTTGAGATTTTGATATTAATGAACAATAAGAATATTTTTGGTGGATTGTATAACAATTTCTGAAGGGAAATTTGAACTTAGATAGTAAAATCAGCGTATAGAGTAGATTCCGCTGGAGCTTCAAAAATGAGGCAAATCCTTAAGACCGTAGGGAATAAGGTGTTACTAACTTGATGGGATGGAACCAACCAAGGCGCTTGCATATAAATAGTTAACAAGAAAATGTATGAGGAAGTCTTTTATCAAGAAAAAGAGTGGGAAGGAAGTGTAATGGAAGTAGCCATTAAAGTTTAATATTAAATAAATTTGGTATCGTCAGGGAAATAGCTCTTTATTAAGATTTTTTTATTAGCAATCATTGAAGGCCAGTGATCCTCAAACCATTTGTCCATTGCTCAGTGGGTTTTACCCTATGCAAACCATTTTTTGGAATCAACCAAAGAAGCTGAAAGTTTACAGTGGTGTTCACAATAGGTGGCCTATTTATTAACACTTAAAAAGCTTCATATTTTTAAAAGTCATGGTGCAAACATCTCGCCTTGATGGGGTTACTATCCCAGTTTATCAAATTGTCTCAATCTGAGAAACTGAAGCTTACCTTCGATACACTACTCCAGGCTCAAAAAATGATGTTCAGAGAAAATAAAAATTTTAAATGAGCAGCTCTCCAGGCCTTTCACCAACTGCAACTGGTGGGTGACCAAAACAACCAACTGGTAGACCTTTTGGGCAACACTACCAATCGGCTATACAGTGCAGTGTGTAAATTAAACAAATGTTGTCAGGGAGAAAGATCTGCAGCAACAAGCTGCCCCATTTAACCGTGATGGAAAAATACATGGGTTTTTCAAGCGGTTTGAATTCACCAAAGAGGGGTTTCCAATTGGTATAAAGCTAAACTGTTGTATCCTATTTGGATGGTGCAAGCACCAACCAGGTCACATGTTACCTTAAGGATAGTACTGTAGCATATCAAGAGGTGAAGGAGACCATGATCTACCTGTTTAAAGGTGTAGCAAAATTGCGCAGTGCAAGGCAGTAAATTGACAATTCAGTTTCAAAACAAGTGAGTACTTGATGGAGTTTGTGAAGCAGTTTATGGCTGAGGCTCATGTGTTGGTGGGAGCAAATAACATAGCTAATGAGAAGGTGGGCGTAGCGATGATGGCGGCTGTTAAGCTATATTGTGAACTGTATATTGCTATGTCTTACATTCTTAATAAAGATGTGGAGCCATTAAAAATTGTTAGTCACTAACGCCATCTATCCGTCACTTTTAGTGCTCCATTATGAAATGAAAAACCCCTGCAACCGTTAATGAAGCACCAACTATATTGGAACAAAAACATCTTGGTTATAATCATTGGATAACACTTGACTCCTTAACGCTTGAAAAAGTCCTTTCAGCCCTCATTAATATCAACCATCTTGTCCTCAGCTGACTTACACTCCATTAGTTAATTTCAGACCTAAAACTATGGGTGTGATGCAGAGATAAGTGTCGTTCACAAATGCTTGTTTCTCATGCAGCCAACATGGCCATTAACAGCTAGCTGTCCAGGAAAAAAGAATTTAAATGCTTACCAGTTGCCCCAAACGAACTGGAAAAAGTTTGAGAAAAGTAGATACAGGACACTCTACTTCCACTGATTTAAATATATCTATCTCTGATGTTTCTCGTACGTCACTAAGTGTCAGTCCTGGTAGTCACCTCAACGATTTTTTATATCAACAAATTCCCTATGGTATATTGGCCTCAAGCCGAGGGAGAGACCCCAATAACGCAGACATGGAGTTCTGCTGAGATGTGAAAAAGCCATAAGCCTGGAAAATCCTTGAGCGAAATGGTACAGTTGACGGTGAACCTTCAACACATTTCACAGCTCTAGAGAGAGTAGAACTGGAGTTTCCGATATAGAAAACTACCCAGGAGTAGCCTCATTTCAGTGCTAATATTCTCAATTTTCTGGATAAAAAAAGACCTTAGATGTTCATGTATTAAACACCAACAAGTCCTCTTATTAATAGTGTTAATAATGTGATATCTTAGTGCAAAATACTAAAATCTGGGCAATATAGTTAGTAGCACTACTGTTACTATTATATCCACCAAGATTGTGGTTAAGCTTTATCTGAAGCCTGATGTGGAATACTGAGTAGTGTATGGGACTGTGGTGGCCAGAAAACTGTGTCAGAAGGCGCTTACAGCGCATTTCCACTGAGGTTTGGTTCTGTTGGCGCATCTGCTCCGGAAGTGGTTCTGCTTAACAACAGTTATGACATGCTGATTGGAGCCTTGTTCATGCTGCGATTCAGAGCAGTAATTGATATGGTGGAGGGAACAATTAACATTCTGGGACAATGGATCCTCATCTATTTATCTCCATTTGAGTCCTAAAAGACCCAATCCGCTCCAGTCAAAATAATCTTGCTTGTAGTGATGGGGCGATCCCTCTACAATATCAAAAGATGGAGCGGAGGACCTGAGCGCTTCCTAACTAGATTTATGAGACAATGGTATTCTGCTGCAAGCTACGAGTTCTTTAAGCATACCTTCTGGGCATCAAATTATAATAGGGATGGAGCTCAAAATAGATATCCTGGAAGGTCTATACATCGAGATTATTTGGCCTCATCAGCAATCGCTGCTCAAACCTTATGTGGCTCTTGGGCTCCTGTTACCAGGGCAGGGGGAAGTGAAGGTGTTGATAGCAAACTTGCAGAAGGAATCTATGAAGGTTCAAAGGCATCTTGAGGTGGCTTATCTGCACCTGATTTTTATTGATGAGGCCCACCGGATACATTACCTTAGTTCTTGGGAAGATCTTGGGCTACCTTTAAAAACTCATCCAGCATAATGACTGTGGTTCATGTGAGGCTCAAACTGGCCAGTCGGAGGACCAGATGAACAGAGCGATGGATCTTTTGAGCCATACCAAATCATTTTTTGCATCTGACAATCATGACTTGGGTTGTGCATGCAAGATTGTGCATTGGTTTGACATGGGGGATCAACCTCCTATCTGATCATGGCCTAACCATCACTCAAGCCGGTGGAAGAGATAGTATCCATTGATATAGATAATTTGGTTGAAAAGGAATGTTAGAGCTGTCAAAGTTTCCTTTGGCGTCCCTGGTGCTAATTGTCAAGAAGAAAGATGGCACCAATCATGTGGCAATCTGCTACCAGAAGCTTAACAGCATACAAAAAAAGCTCATACCCGCTTCTGTGAATTGATCATGATTTATATCAGCTGTGCAGCGCCAAATATTTCTTCACTATGGACTTGATATTGAGGTTCTGGCGATGCATGCTTCCAGCGGTAGAACAAGAGAAATACACTATAATCACTTCGAAAGGGTTGTTCCAGCCTACACGTATGCCACAAGGTTTGTTCAAAGCACCAGCTACGTTCCAAATTTCTATGGATACAATATTCTGTGATCTGAAGCTAATCTGAGTTCTAGTATACTTTGATAATGTTAATGTGTTCTTGTGGACGTTAACAGAACATCTTGATAACCTGGACAAGTGTTCTGTTAACCTGATGAAGCTAAAATCAAATTTAAGCCCCAAAAGTGCCACTTTTCTAAGGAGCATTGGAATACATCAGGTTTGTGGTAGATTCCAAAGGGCTTAGACCTCAGCTAGAAAAGGTTGAAGCTATACGCAAAATGACTCAGATTGGTAGTAAGCACGAATTTCAGGTATTTTTAGTAATTGTTGGTTCCTTTCCAACAGTTCATTCCAAACTTCAGCTGAGTTGGGGCTCTGATCTTTGAGCTATTAAAGAAGAATGTCATTTTGGACTGGGTGTAACGATGTCAAAACGTTTTTGATGTTCAATTAAATGCATTAGTTAGTGAACCCATTTGCAATACCATAATTTGAGAAAGAATTTATTGTAAAATGGTGATTCCCTCTCCCCCATAAGTGCTGTGCTATCCAAAAGTATCATGACAGTGTAGAGCATCTCGTCGCATATTGTAGATGAAGCTTAACTAGTCTAAACATAATTACACTGTGACCAAGTGGGAGTGCTTAGCAATAATATATGCATATAAATAGATCTGGGTCTACTTTATGAGTTAAATCCAAATTGGTCATGGATGATGCATCCTTACAGTGGCTGCAGAATCTGTGAGAATTTGAAGGGCAGCTTGCGCAATGGGCCCTGAGGCTACAAGCATATGACTTCGAGATTGTAAACCATCCAGGGGAGAAACACCAGAATGTGGACTGTCTCACAATTGACAACGGTTACCATTATGGCAGATTTGGTGGACATAATATATGAGAAGATGCTTGTGGGCAATTATTACAATGAGCCGCCACTGGTGATCAAAGTATTGGATGGGCTGCAATGGGATACCTTTTTGTGCAATGGTTAACTTTATAGGCAAATTGGTGAATTAATGCTGAGTATCCCAAAACCTTCAGCTAGACCAACAATCATTATGGATGCTCATAGAGCGGTAGGTCAGGGAGGGTTTCAGAAAACGCAGTAGTTCTTTCAACCCCATTAATTTGGTAAAGTATTCATTATGATGTGTTTAAGATGGTTGCTTGTTGTCACCAGTGCCAAGTTGAGAAATCATTCAGCAAGCAGACCACCTACCAGCTGGTTAAGCCTCGTTCTTCACAGCATACTGTCTTTCTGGATGTGGTAGGGCCTCTACCAACTAGCTTAAAACGCTCAAAGTATATAATAGTGCCCATTGATTATTTTACAAAGTGGGTTGAAGCAAGAGCAATCAATGATTTAGAGGCTGGCACCACCGCCAAGTTCATCCTGGAGTGTGTCATATAGTGACATGGTTGGCTACAATTTATCCTCATGGACATCGGATCCAATTCCTCATTGCATATCCTGCCCAAGTTGAACAAGCTATGGCAATCCGCATGGTCTTAGCTACCCCACAACACCCTGAATATAATGGAATTGTGTAACATGTTAACAAACATTGATTAATATCCTCCACAAGCTTTTAAAGGATAGACCTTCTGAATGGAGCACCCTTCTATCCTCCGCTTTCTTTGCATACATTATTAGCTATCATTTGTCAATGGGGTTTGTTCTTTCCAATTACTTTAAGGAAGACATCCAGATTTGCCAGCATTGCTTTAGCTTTTGTGGAGGATACTGGCAGAGTTGAGCTATAACAATATAATGAAAACCTTAACAGACACACTGATTTAACTCCAAACTGAATCATATTCCAATGGTATAGACAAGAAAATTTGGTATCAGGCAGCTGACCAATATAGATGCAGCAGCTTTCCACATTTTGGTGTAGGGATATTTTTTCCTGTTTCATGAACAACATGGGTTCAGAAGAAGGAATAAGCTCGCCAGCATATGGACTGGACTGTTTGAGATAATCAAGAAGAAGATGTTGAGGCTGAAATATAGAGTAACCTGCGGGTGGTTGGATTATTAACTAAACATGCAAAGTTCCTTTGGGCTTACAAGCAATAGGAGCTTATATTCCAGTCAAGAGGGAGGTAATGTCAAGATTTTGATATGACTTGACGATAAGCATTTTTTTAGTGGATTGCATAATAATTGCTTAAAGGGGATTTAAACTTGGATAGTCAATTTGGCAAATTGAGTGGATTCCACCGGAGCTGAAAGGATAAGGCAAAACCCCAAAAATCGTAGGGAATAAAGTGTTACTAAACTGATGGGCCAGAATTGACTGAGGCGATTGCATATAAATAGTTGAATGAGAGAATGTATGAGGAAGTCTTTTATGAAAAAAGAGAGTGGGAATAAAGTTTAACAGAAGTACTCATTAGAGTTTTTATAATAATTAAATTGGTATCATTGAGTCAATGGCTCCTTATTAAGTCTTTATTATTAATCATTGAGGGCCAGCGATCCTCATACACTCGTCCGTTGTTCATTGGTTTTTACCCTGTGCAACCCATTTGGCGGAATCAACAAAAATCCTCTGAAAGTTAACAGCTTGTTGCTCAAGCAGCCAAAGAGGCCATTATGCATCTATTTTATTTAACCGAGGCAAGCTGACCAGGGGACAGGAATTACCAAAAGAAAGAAACGAACAACATAAAAATGAACAGGGTCAACTCCATTGAAGAAATTTTTTCCACCTCTGGATCGGGACTCAAATTTTTCTGGTTACGTCATAGGTAAGGTTTTCGTGTTACAAGACCTACTAACCACCAATAGCTTCCTTTGGCTGGCACCCCAATTGATGTGCGAAGGGTGGGAATCGAACCCGTAACCTTCAGATTGGTAGCCGTACGCCCTTACTGACTCGCCTTCCACCCCCGCCATTATGCATCTAGATGTCTGAGAAAACTGAATGTCTATGCAGTTCAGGTTGCACAAACAAATAGGAAAAAGCTTGAGTGGAGTAGAGGTGGGATGCTTAACTTCTTATAAATCAAACCTATTTGTCTTTGATGGATCCACGAGTTGATTTGTGTCAGCCCTGTACACACCCTGATGATATATTATATTAACAAATCCACTATGATATATTGGTCTCAAATTGTTGGAGAGGCCCCAATAATTCAGTAGTTCCACTTAGATGTGCAAAATTCATACGCCTGGAAAATCCTTGAGCAGAATGGTATAATCAAAGGTGGATCTTTAATAAATGTTGCACTCTAGAGGGGGTAAATGAGGTGATTTCAGTAGAAAAATTTGTACAAAAGTATCTTCATGTCAGCACAGTTATTATCGATTTTCTGGATAACAAAAAGCCCTTGGGTGTTCATGTAGTAAACACTGACGGTTCCTCTTATTTGGAGTGTACATACTTTGATAACTCCTTAAGAACACAAAAATCCAAGCTATTATAGATACTGGTGCTCCAGTTAATATAATCTCAACCAAGCTTGTGGTTAAGCTTCTGTAAAGACCAGATGTGGAACACATAGTAGTGTATGGGACCTCAGGGGCACAGAGTACTGTGTCATAGGACGCATACAGTGCGTTGCCTTTGAGGTTTGGTTCAGTTGGCACATCTGCTCCAGCTGTGGTATTGCATATGATTAACTGTGACATGTTGATTGCCGCTTCATTTATGCAGAGATTTGGGCCATGGTCAATATGGCGGATGAAACCGTCAGTATACTAGGACAACAGATCCTCATCTACTTTACCTTCATAGGAGTCCCAAAGGGCCCAATCTGCTCCAGTCAGATCAATCTATCATATAGCAATGGGTTAATTCCTGCTTTATATTTGAAGATTAAGTGTGGAACCAGACCCTTTCTAGCCAAATTTTTATGTACAAAGGTACTTCATTACAGGCAGCAAGCGCTTTAGCATACTTTCTGGGCATCAGGTCATAGTAGTTAGAGCTCAAAATAGACGCCCCTGAAGAGCTATATGGGGAAATTGTGGTACCCTATCTGCAATTGTGGCGCAAACCTTATGTAGCTCCGGGCTACTGTTACCAGGACATGGGGAAGTGAGGTTATTGCTAGTAAACCTACAGAAAGAGTCTTTAACGGTCCAACGGCACCAAATGGTGACTTATTTACATTGACTCCTATTGATAAAGTCTGCCATATTTATGATTTTGGGTCTTAAGAGGACCTTAGCCTACTTGAAAAATTATTTTTTCCTCATAATGGCAGTAGTTCTTTGGAAAGCTCATACTCAGCTGTCAGAGGTACAGAAAGATAGGGAGAAGGCCCTGTATGAAAATATTGAGATATTTTTTTGCTTCTAATGACCACAATTTGGGATGCGCATGCAGGGAGGTGCATTAGAGAGACATGGGATACCACCCTCTCATTCAGTCACAGCCCATCCAGTGCTCCAGAGCTGTGAACAAGTAGTTTATGATGATGTAGAAAAATCGATTGAGCAGGGGATGTTAGAGCCATCCAAGAGTCCGTGACATTGGCGGTGCTAATTGTTGAGAAAAAAATGGCACAAACTGTGTGGTCATTGAATACCAGAAGCTTAATAGCGTCACAAAGAAGGATTTTTATCCTCTCCCACGGATTAACAATACTTTAGATCTGTTGGGAGGCACTACTACATCTCTGCCATGGACTTGATATTGTGGTACTGGCAGATTGAGTTTCCAGTAGCGGAATGTGAGAAATGCGCTATTATCACCTCGTGTAGTTGTTCCAGCCTACACATATGCTACAGGTTTGTGCAATGCCCAGGCTACATTCCAGCGTGGTATGGATACAACCTTAGGTGAACTGAAGCTGTTCTGCATTATAGTCTACCTTGATGATATCAACGTGTTTTCATGGACGTTCAAAGAGCATTTTGACCACTTAGTACAAGAGTTCCGTTGACTTGCTGACTCTAACATCAAGATCAAGATTTATATATGCCATTTTTCAAGGAGCAACTGGAATACCTTGTATTAGTGGTGTACTCAGATGGCTTAAACTTCTGTTGGAAAACGTGGAAGCTATATGTAAGATGACTCATCCAGACAATAAGTGAGATATCCAATTGTTTTGGGGAATGATTAGCTACTATCAGCAGAGTATTTTTAACTTCAGCCATAAAAGGGCACCGTTCTTTGAGTCAATAAAGAAGAACGCCACTTTCAATTGGATGGAATGATGTCAGAATGCTTTTGAAGTCTGAGGATCGCGTTTGCTAGTGCGCTTGTTTTGCAATACCCTAATTTTAATAAGGATTTTATTGTACAAATGGATGATTCCCTTTCCAAAGTAGGGGCTGTGATATCTAAAAAGGTGATGAAGGTATGGATCACACCATTGCTTTTTGCAGCTGAAGCTTAGTTGTCATATATGTAATTACATTATAACTAAGCGGGAGTGCTTGGCGGTGATATATGATTATAAACAGTTTTGGGTATGCCTCCATGGGTAGAATACAAAGTGGTAACCAATCATGCCCCCTTGCGTTTGCTGCAGAATCTTAAGAAACCCAAAGGGCGGCTCACACAATGGAATAGAATCTCTATGCATATGACTTTGAAAAAGTACATCAACTAGGGGAAAAACATCAGTTTGTGGAATGTCGCTCACCGTTACCAACAGTTACCATTACAGCGGACTTGGCTGAAATCATGTATTAGAAGAGGATTGTGGGCAAATATCATGATGTGCTACCACAAGTGATCAGGTGCTAGATGGACTCCACCATGACACCATTTTGCATAATGGGGAATTATATAAGATAATTAGGAGAATCAACGCTGAAACTCCTTAAACCCAGCACTATGCCAGCAATTATCTTAAATGCACATAGGGTGGTAGGTCCTGGAAGGTTGCAGAAAACACTTGAGTTCTTGCAACCCCATTAACATTTGGAGAGCTTGGGCTACAATGTGCTAGAGACAATTGCTTGTCACTAGTGCAAAAGTGGAGAAGCCCTTCCACAAGAAAACCGCCTACCAGCTGGTTAATCCTCGCTTTGCATGGCATACTGTCTCTCTTGATATGGTGGGGGCTCTGCCAAATGGCGCAAACATTCTAAGTATATAATAGTAGCAATTTATCATTTGACAAGATGGGTGGAAGAAAAAGCGATAAATGATTTATAAGGCTGTCAACACCGCCAAGTTTATCAGGGAGTGTATATATAGTGACATGGTTGTCTGCAGTTTATCCTCATAGACAATGGAACCTGTTTCTCGTTGCATGTCCTGCCCAAGTTGGACAGATTGATGGCAATCCATGGGGTCTTGACTACAACCTACCACCCTGAATCTAATGGATGGTGGAACGGGACAATGGAAGTTGGTAAACATTCTCAACAAGCTTGTAAAAATTAACCCTCTGAATGTAGTACCCTCCTATCCACGGCCGTTTTTTCATATAATATCAACTACCACTCGTCAACTAGCAAGAGTCTTTTCCTATTGCTCTATGGTAGACATCCAGCTTTTCCCTCTCTGCTTTAATCCTATGTGGAGGATACTGTTCAAGTAGAACCGCAGCGTAATCAGACCAAATTAATGGACTTGCTGATAAAACTACAAAAGGAAGCTTATTTCACCAGCTTAGATAAGGAGATTCATTATCATGCAGTTGACAAAAGTAGACATAGCGTACTCCCAAAGTTTTCTGTAGGAGATCATGTCTTGTTCCACGACCAACATGGATTGGTAAGGAAGAACGATCTCACTAGCATCTGAACCAGATCATTTGAAATAATTGGTTGGACTAGTATTGATGCCTATACAATTAAGGAACCAGAGAGTGGTCAGATTATCAACTGAGTTCATGCAAAGTTCCTCCAAGAATACAAGTATTATAAGCTTATCATTCAGTCAAGGGAGTGTAAAATTTTTTGTTCTTGGTTTTTTTGGCAAAGAACCCCAATAATTTTATTACTGCACAGGTTCCGTTCATGTTCACTTTGTCCGCGTTGTATTATATGATATTATTGGTTGATTTAAGTATGACAACTATTATCTGTAGTTGAGTGGAATTCTTATATCTTGGCCCAACGCTCGGCCAGTATTCCCACCTGAAATACTTGAGATGTATTGCTAAAGGGATTCATTCCCTCGTTCCGTTAACCCAATTTTCTCTGAGATTCCTTGGTGACAGTCACTTTGGTCCAACACACAGTTAGCAATCCTCAATTGTTTCTCCTTCTTCTCTAGATTCCCTCTCAGATATTTACTCTTTTCCCAAAAGAGTCTCCCAATTATTGCACTAAGCAATAATATCCTTGAGAAGAATAGAACAATTGAAAGCTGATTATAGTTTACTCTTATACTATATTCCAAATGAAAACCTATAGAACTGTATATCTGAAGTATTATCTAACTGACTGTTTTTCTATCTAACTGTTCTTTATTATGAAAAGAATTCAAGGGAATTTATAGTTGGGATCCAGTTGTATAACCCTTGATTGACACCTCTTTGATAAAATGGCAGCCATTGCCATTAAACCACCGATCCTCATCTTGGCAACAATGGCCTTCCCCATCCTGGATAGGATTCCGTTGTTGGACATCCTTGAGACCTAAAATGGAAAGATTCAGAAAACGTGGCCCTAACGTTTTCTTCTTGATCCAAGCGAACCAGCCATAATTGGCTAGCGACCTGATTAGGCAATGGGACTTATTACCCATTAAAGCAGGTCACAAACCAACTGATCAATTTGCTAGTTGTAGGTAGCATCACTCGCCTCGCAACATGCTACTAACATTTCCAATCAGTCTGTGATGAAACCTGATTGATCCCAATCGGTACACCTGATAGTTAATCCTATCAGATTCCCCTACTTTGTCAGCAACTCCACCTGATGAGATCTTAAGTATTCATCCAGTTTGATCCCCAACAGATACAACCTGGCGAATATCATAAAATCCCACAAACATAGTTAGTCTAAAATTAGGGTCCACTAATTTCTAATTCACCTCACATTAGGAATTATCCCCTAGCGATTCCTGGTAATCTAGCTGGCTGGGAATATGGGCAAAAATCCCAACAAGGGGGGGTAATGTCTAGAAATTTATATGACTGGATATTAAGCCATATATCCTGTGGATAATAATTTATGAGTCATAGGAGCCTCCTGATCTTGAGGAAAATTATGTCACTTTTGTAAAGATTGTTTGAAGTATTAATAGTTTGCAAATTAAAGGAATTCCGCCAAAGCTTCAATGACAGAACGAAACCCTTAAAATAGTAGCAAATAGAGAATTACTAAGAGGGAGAGTTAAACTGATTAGGAATAAGGATTTATAGAGGACCATCTAGTACTAAAAAAAAGGCTTTATAGAGTTGAGTATGAGAATGAAGGGGGAGGCCTTTTTGGAAAGTAGAAGGAAGAAGAGGGTTTAGCAGATTTAGTCTGTCAGTATATATATTAAGTAAGCTGGTTTCAGGCAAAAAATAGCTTTTTTATACTTTAATATTATTAAGAGGGCAGTAATAATATTGCTTATATGTTGCTCAGTGGGTTCTAACCTATGCACCAGTTCGGCGGATTCAACCAAAACTCCAAAAGTTAATAAAGCCCTTTTAGAACCGGCATCTTATCAACTTTAAGCGGAATTTCGCCTAGTCAAGGGCCTCCACCACGATCATCACGTCTCCCCAGTGCTCCTCTTTAGTCTTAAAGAATATTTGGGTATCATACTATGCTACACAGCTTTTTCCAATCAAGTTGCTCAAGGCGTTGTAAATAGTGCACTGGAATACTGCTGGGCGTTATTGAGACTGAATTTTACCATCTTGTATCCAAGAACCCCCAAGTGGCACTTGAGGGCTATGTACTATTGTTGCCCTGGAATCACAGGAAATTGGTGGAACTCTTCAATCAGGTCAAGCTTGAGGATAATATGTCTCCCTAATGATCAAGGGAGATGGTCTCCATCAACAGAATGAGATATGGGTCAGACTTGGTTATTGTGTTCAACTGCCAGTTCTACACACGGTAAGAGCTCGCCACTTTATTTGGGAAACAAGATTAGAGATGACACCACAGGAGACTTAAATGATACCATCATCTCACGTTCAAGCGTCTCTTTAGCATATAATTCTTGGGCCGCCTTCATCTTTAGGTTCAAGGGGTAGACGGAGCAGCCCTTTTTGGGAAATTCGCTTCTTTTTTAACTTGAAAGTAAAGGGGAAAGGCCATTTTGGGAGGTTGAGGAAGCGTTGTTTTTCTTGAACAAGTGGACATATGTTTGAACATTTGAGAGGACTATCAAAGCTTTCTAACCTTTCACAGAATTTACCCTGGCCTTCCCTCCACCAGTGGTGAATAAATCTAGTGTTACAGGAGGCTTATCCTTTGAATGAAGCATGACAATGCGCGCCTCAAGTTTTAGCTGTGAGGAGTAATTGTGCCAAAAACGCATGCCCAGGATTATGGGGTTAGGAAGATTTCTGATAGTGATAAATTTTTTTGGAACTTGTGAAATGCCTGCCAAAGCATCATCTAGGGCTTGTCTTTCCAACATTCTACTGAGTTGGAGGTGTCAGCTAACTTAACATTTTCCTTCCATTCCATCTATTGTTTTATTCTTTGAGATAGCCTGACATTCAGGTAGTTTTCTTCCCCTGTGTCTACCAGCATCCAGAGACTTTTCTCACCATTCTCATATTTCCCCAATATGTAATGAAAAAATGGAACATAGAGATGAGATGTAGTATTTCCTCTATTGCTAGTAGCAAGGAATGCGGGGTCATGCAGAACTTGTAGGTAGGACTGGTAGTGCCTTAACTAGGGTTCTTGGAGGGGGTCACCCTGTTGGTGGAGCCGCGTGGTGATCTTTGAGTGGGCTTCTATGAAAAGCTGTAGACCAGCTCAGAGGCTGGTGTGGGTAGCCGTGGAACTTTCCAGGTTTTAACAAGGTGGGATTTTGCCTGAGCTAACACCAGTTGCCCCTCCACCTGGGTCACAACTGACTCATTGAGGGAGGCTCCCAGATGAGTGGCAGCCATGGCGGTGATGATTTCAGGGTTGTGAATCTGGTGGAACATCCGCGTAATCTTGAAGGAGGTAACAATGGCCACCTAGGCAAACGGGGGTAAACATGGGAATTTTCATGACCAACGTCTTCAATTTTGTGAGGGCAGGAGAGCAGCTTAAGCCACGTCTTAGGATTCATTTGGCGTGGCCACTCTTTAGACTTTAGGATACATTCTTCCAGGGTAGGAGGCATCACAAACTAGTTTTCAATAGCTCGGTGAACCAGTCTGACAGGTTTCTGGGCAGGCGGCCATTATATGAGCATTATAGAGTGACACATGGGCGGTTCCTCTTGAGGAGGCGGTAAGCTGGCTGAAGTCTTATATAAGAGAAGGTTGCGTGTAGTGTACTTAGCTCCTCAGGAGTGAGGGCCTGTCAGAATTTTGTTTAGAGCTGCTCAGAACGGATGTGGAGTTGGATATGCCCACAAGAGGGGAGAGAATGTGGCTTCTCTTATGTGGAACTGAAAAGAGAAGTTGACCATTAAAAACGTGGTTGGGTGTTTATACCATGCAGGCAATGCGCTTTCTGAAGGCTTCTCCACCATATCTAGAAACAGAGACGTCTTGTTAAATGAGCTTCGCCTAATGTGACAGAAGGGTCCCTGAAGATTTCTCAAAGCAGTTGAGCAAGAGTGCCCATGAAAGTGCCTACAAGCATGATACCCTATTGTGGTGATATTCCTAATCTGAGTTTTTGTAAAAACTCTGTACTATAAATTTTTGGATGGCAGTAAGGACTATATTAGTGCCAAGCCAGATGTTCTGACCTCTGGAAAGTGCATACAAGGATGTAATGGCATTATCTAAATTCAGAAGTGTAGTCCATGCAATGTTTCCCTTAGGTTTCTTTTATAGTACTAAATGGTCCCGACCTGATTATGGGAATTCATTGATATCTATTTAATTATACTTGGGCTCCTGCGAGCCAGAGGCAAGGGAAAGGGTTTTAGGAGACCTCGAGAAAGGGAGGGGGGTTAATACGCCTGAGCCTAGCTGCAGTTGAGTTTGAGCGGTGGAGTGTTGGCGACATAGTTGAGAATTTCTGGGGCATCTCAAAGTGAACCTGTAAATATGCAGTTATATACTGTAGGTTCCATACTTGCGGGTCAAAACTCTGGATAAAGGAAGGAATTGAGGATTGTCCATATTGCTGTGGCATAGGCAAAAATCAATATGGTCGGTGGCATCTAGATAGGTTCTGCTCAATGAACAAATCCTTAAAAGGGTTTCCAGGAAATTAAAGGGCATTAAGGAGCGCGCAGACCTTGGTCTAGAACGCGGTAACCCTTAGGCATGTAAAAAGCGATGGAGATGGGAGTCAATAGGCTCAAAAAATTAGTGCTGCTGCGGTGATGAAAGGTTGGGCCACATCAATACTCTGTCCTGTATGATCAATGTAGTGTCCTCTATAGGGTTTATACACCTTCACAGAAAATATTGGGTGGTAAACATCATTTCAGAGCCTCTGGAGGTTTCTGTTCGTTAATGGCATGTGGAGTTCAAGGAGCCGCGGATGGATTAGTTTCTTCTGGGATTGAGGAGAAGTATGACTATCTTTTCATTGTGTACTATCACATGGCGATGGAGGCAGAAGCCTGGTCCACCACCTTGTATGTGAAAGCATGGTATATCTTTCACTCACTCGTCTCAGAGCAAGGAAAGCTTGATTCCAATATTTGGAAGAGGAGGGTTTCAGGTGATGGATTGGGTGGTAGTGATCCACTCCGAAAAGATGTCAACGATGCTCTAGGAAGGCACAGAGATGCTGTCATAGATTGGCGGAGGGCAAGCGCCCACTGGGGCTTGAGGTCGTATCCCAGCATATAACTGGGTAAAGGAGCTTTAGATAAAAGGAGGTGGAATGAGAGCGGGTCCATGAGCCCTAGGCACCCTTTGTAGAGGGGTATGGTTATTGTTGTCAGTGCTGTGAGTGGGTGATGGAGCCCCAGATCCAACATCGGAGAAGAACGTTGAGCCGCGTATAAAATGATCTTAAGAAGGGATAGGCATGCACAAGAAGCAAAACTTTGGATAAGAGGGACACTTTGGTCATCAGGGCCCAACCCTGGCGTTATACTCGTCTATTCCAGTGGCATCCTGGATTTACCTCTTTCAGTATTATTTCCTCATTGGCACTGAGTGCAACTCCTTGTGAGATGGTCAGTACCCTTAGGTGACAGAAGCTGCCACGCATAGGATACAAACCAAACTCTAGAGAATTTAGGTGAGCTAACCTGTACTACAGTTGTTTTGGAGGTGTTGCCCTTGGCGTTAAACGCCTTGTTGTACCTCTCAAAAATCACAGCAGCATGAGTTGTGCCCACAGGGCAACCAGACGCGATGGTATTGTCATATTCAAATGTCATAGTGCGTGTAGGGGCCTTACTTGGTATATTATCCCCATCAGCTTCTTCAGAAAAGAGGATTTAGAGGATCAAGAGTGATATTAAAAAGGATTATGCTCAAAAATTCCCCTTAGCGGAGATCCTGCCCAACTGTAACGAAGGTGTAAATCCTGTTGGCGCGAGGACTCTGGCATTGAGCTGGTCATAAAGCGCAAGTTCAACCATCTTGCTGTAGAGATAATATTAAAGCGAGCTATGGAAGCATCTAAATACTTCCTTAAAACATGATCATAAGTCTACTTCATTTTAAGGAAAGCCACAAAGCCATTCACTCTGTGTGAGTTAGTAGTCAAAGTGGCATGGAGGTCATTATAGTTATCCCATAGCGACCTCCTCGGAATAAACCATGTTGGGAGGAGTTCAGGCGGGGCGACACCCATGATGTTATGCGGTTGACCAGATGATTTGTGAAAACTTGTGATCCGCCTTAATCAAGGCTATGGGGTTCCAGTTGGCCATGTTCTCCTGGATGGTTTTTCATATTTGAGGGCTGTGATTAAACTCTTTAACTAGGGAGATACTCGCCTTGAGCCAAAAGTGTGTTGAAAAGTTCACAGAGGAATTTGACTGTCACTAAAGGTTCTAGAAGGTATCTCTCAAAAGTTATGCCATTAGGTCCAGGGATTTAAGCAGTGAAGATCCATGAAGAATAATAATACCCTCCTGACAGGCGATAGGAGCCAGAAGAGCTTCAGCTGCCTGTGGGTCTGTGGAGCTCTGAAGTGCTCCATAAAAAGTTTTGGATATCTGACAGACTTATCTGGTCAGCATTGAGAAGGTTTGTGTAGAAGCGGTGCAGTTCCTGTGTGATGGCTTCTTTGTCCGCTAAAGTGGTGGTGCCAGTCTCCAATGCTGTAATTTCCTGCGCTGTAAATCTGGTTTTTTGTTTCTGAAAGGAGAAGCAGGTAGGGTGTTCCCACTGACATAAGAGCGGAAGCTTTGAAATTAAAAGGTTTGTAATTCCGTTACAGGTGCCAAATCCTAACTTCAGACTTCTTAACACAGGAACGAGCCGCCGTCATCTTGGCTTTGTCACAAACATATGCCACTTGGTCAATTATTATCTAGGCTGATGCCCATTTTGCGATGAGACTGCTCAGGTGATGTGGTGTGGAGGAGATTACCCATATGGTTGAGGCCAGAATCTCCCTAACAAAAGGATTGTTTTAGAAAAACTGAAGGAGCCCTTGGCCAGAACCTGTGTCAGGAAAACGGCAGAAGAAGTTTAGACTGGCCGGCCATTTGGGATGCGTGAGAACCCAAAAAGCAATCCAGAATGCCAGTGGCATTGCCGTTTGAATGACGTTGTATGGAGCTGTAAATTTGTTAACAATAACTCGTTGATGTAGGACAAGCATGAAAAGAAACCTGGCAATGAACCAAACAGAAACAACCCCAGACCATGCGGGCCATGCTGCAGGGGATGTAATACTGGGTTTACTAATTCGGGATTACTGTTTAAAGGGTTCATCAAACAAATTAGAGACAAGGAGACAGACCCTTGTTTGAAAGTGAGATATATGAGGCCACAGGATTCCTATATCCTTATAATGGATAGCTTCAATAACGGGGTTGAATTCCCAGAAGTTTATTGCACGTTGGATCCAGTTGACTATGGTGGTAGTGATTGTAATCATCAAAGCTAGTATAGCCCATCCAGTATAGGGGCTGACAGGCCACGAAGTTAATGCCATCTGAACTTTTGGCAAGATAATTTAAAGTAGAATAAATTTGGGTATTGAGTGGAGTTTTATGGGAAGTTAATAAAAAGAATCAACCAACAATTTTCTCAGTGCGATGTAACTGATTAAATATTGTTTGATTTGGTAGTAGGTCAATTGCAGGATTGGGCCCTCAACTTTGACATAACATGGTAAATTTTTGGGTAGGGGAAAAATAATTCTAACTTAAACTGACATCAAAGGATTTTATGGCAGGTTGAGTCACTATAAGTTCATCTGCAAACGCCTGAACCTAGGCTCAACTACATCTATGTTGGTTGGCCTGATAGCATCTGGCCCAATGGTCAATGGGAATCCCCCAGGGCCCCCCACATAGTTGTGGTCCCAATTGATTGGAAATGGGTTTGGGATGGACAACTTTCCTGTGCCCGGTTGCTGGATCATTTAAATGGCCAAATGAGTTGCATCAGGTGCAAATCCTGATCCTTGGACTAGAGGTATTGATTTACCAGTGACAGTCTCCGATGGTGAAAACCACTCATCAGGGATTGTCCCCAACGATTTTGAGAGGAGTTTGGCATTAGCAATCTTTTTGCTCATTGGCTCTTTTTCATCTGCAATTCTGTCCAATAAGTCACTAGTTATCTCTTTTCAAATATTGGGTTTCCACCCGTCTGACTTCATTTCCATTGAATTTGGACATTTTGGCTTTGATTCTGAGGATTTAAAGCCAACATTTTGTAAAGTATCTCCCACTTGTGTGAAGATGGTTACCAATCAATTTTGGCACAGATTTCCTCAATTCAGTGAACTAGTTTGATGGAGGCAAGCGCAGGGACCGGGTAAGGAATCTTCAGAGGGAGTGCTGTTACCAAGCGCTTATCTACCTCATGGGCGAGGTCACCCTGGGTGACAAGGGGTACAGCCACCCTCTTCAGACCCTTCTTATTTAGGGAATGGGGCAAATCCCCAATCAACACAAATTGGATGTTCCCCTGGACTTACAACCTGCGCAATGGTCTGAGTATGGTGGTAAGGACAACAGTGAGTGATCTGTGATGACTTATATTATTGTCATTTGCCATTGTTTATTAGTTTTGGCCAGCCAGAAGGGAGCATATTAGTGCCAAGTCAAAGAACGATGCTGGCTGGAATTTCACTCCATTGTAATGGTCCTTGTCATACAACTAAGGTAAAACACATATGGTGACAGCAACTTATGAAGCTACTAGTGAGAAGGAAGTCCTGAATTCTACAGGATTCAAGGCGTTCATTTGTTGCAGGAGGGCAAGAATTACAAACATGGATTATGTTAGTGTTGAAATCTCCCATTAAGATAGTATGTTGCATAAGATTCAGGTGGACTAGCTCCTCCAGAAGTCGGTTCTGGTCAGCCTCAGCTTTAGGCAATTATATACTGGCGACTAAGAAGGAGAATTCAGGAGTTATGAGCCTGGACAGTATATGAAGCCCACCTAAGTGTTGAAATAAGATTGAAAGTTTGGTCTTGGGATTCAGCATTATGAGGACGGCATGTTCTGTCCAAAAGGAGTTTCCTCCAAACTGATCATTCCATGCTTTGTGATCATTGGGGTAAAAATTAGGCTCCTGGACAGCATTATTGTCAATTTTCGCTGATCTGAAGTTGTGTGTGAGGTGGGCTTTCTGCTTATCATTCTGCAACCAATTTAGTTTATGAATTTTATGGTCAGGGCACCTCCGCGGGGACTCATAGCTGCTCACCCTCCGCATCCTAGGGGCTTAAAAGCTCTTTGATATTCAACTTAAATGAGGGTAGTTTTGATTCCCATAGCTTGCTATCATCTTCAGAGAGCCGAATGGAGCGCCTGTGTGGTTAAAGGGTGGATGGGGAAGGAGGCTGAGAATACTGAGTATCAGTCAATTTATGCTGCTTCTTCTAAGTTTCAGGTGAGGTTTCTAAAGTTGCTCAATGGTGACCTCAGCAGTGTCCCCATCAAACAAGTCTGAGTCCATACTCTCATCCTTCAACATTGCAAAGAAGCTTAGCGAGATGTGGGGTGTATGAGGAGTAGGGCTCTTTGAGTTTTTGCGTCTACAGCAGGTTGTATATTGTCAGTCATTGTTGGTAAGATAAGCTTCATTTAAAGCTCCTGTTTGTGCAGGTGAGTAGTAGTGGAGACTGGTGGGGGTGCGTTGGAGAAATGTGTGCTGTTTCTGATGATAACCCCTTTGTAAGGGATGCCTTGCGCTTGGAAGAATAGGGTAGGACTCCAAAAAAGGAAGTACTTGTTCACTGGGAGAGGGGCTTAGTCTAAAGATTGTGCGAACCTATTGTTAACACTGCAGTTTAAACTAAAAGATGAAGGGCTTCATGGCTAAGATCCTGATCTTGAACCTATTATGTGAATTGTGGAATCGTGTTGCAGCCATATGGGAATGTTTTTGGCCTGTTTTAGGCCTTAAGTGGTGGCTGAGAGCTTGTTTTCGAGCCATGCAGCCATTATATATCTGTCCAAGGGCGTTAGACCATGAACAATGAGGGCGCACTTGATCAGGGTCAACAAAGAAAAACTCTTGGCATTTACCAACCACTGCCACACTAGGAATTACCTTTATATTGCAAGCCACCTCAGGGGAGGGATAAATGATGCCCTTGCCAGGCGGGATCATTGGGTAGGAGCATAGTAGGAAGGGCATAAAAGTCTACTTGTGAGTACAGACTAAATTTTATTAATTCACGATGGAATATAGCTTAAGTGATTCATAATCAATAGTTGTGGAAGGTTGGAAAACGTTCATGACATTTTCTCCAGGTGAGAACATGTGTGGTAAATTCAGAGAAATCCATGCGGAATAGCAACCTGAAGGGTGGCAGCATGGTCAGCATAGGCAGCTTCAGTGAATCCCACCTCAATATTGTGTCACTCCACAGATTTTTGAATAATGGTAATGGTTGGGCATGTCTCTGAAATTTTTTCAAAGTATGAGAAGTGGCTTTCTGTTTAGTATTCTAAATTGTCATGTCCATAGTAGAGGCGAATTGAATGGTAGAGGGTTGAGCGGGGTAGAGCTTTTTGCGCTCTAGTTTCTGTCCATTTCTTCTTATCATCTGCAATAATGCTGCTTCATGGGGATCAGCTTTAGGTATTTTTGGCTCTAGGGTTTTGCCATGTCTCAGTAGGCCCTTGGTGCGCTTATGCTTACTTTGAGCTGAAACTGCAAGTAAAAATTTTGAGTAGGTGGTGAGGGCAAGTCTTGTGCGGTTAAATGCCTGCGCGTGCAAATCTTGTGGTTATGGTGTTGCCTGGCGCTAGGTGGCAGTTGCTTGAGCAGCGCCAGTTTGGTTTGGCTTATTTAGATGAAAGTAACCTTCAGCCAATTAGTGGAAATAAAATTAATTCATCACATCCCTTTTGGTGCTTCTAGGGTGATTCGAATTTGGATGTGATTTAATGTGTTAAATACTTCAACTAATTGGAACATCGATAGTTTCAGCTTGAGATATGTTAGCGCCGACTTGATAAGTGCCGTTTTAGTGATTTAAAAGGGAAAGATGAGATTAGAACTGGTGCAGAGCATTGAATTGCAATTCAGTACTTTCTCCACTGTTTGAATAGGAAGGGCCCAATTTAGTAATCTGCGAGCCAGATTAGTCAGCCAATCCACCATTATGGGTAATGATCTGATGATTAGTCCATTGGGAATTGCCTGACATGGCGTGATCTAAAAATTCACTTTTAGTTGCATGAGAGTTTGAAACATCCAGCTTAGCTGGTGAGGAGGGCGCCTGGAAGGGTTGAAAAGCATCTAATTGATCTGGCGCTACAAAACTGCCTGGGTGGTTTTCTCCATAGTAGGAGGGGGCCCAGCAGGTTGTTGATATGTAGGGCACACTGATTCCTTGGGCGAGCTAGATAAAGAGACACGATCTGGTAAGCTGACGTTTGGTGAAGTGGCTGCATATTCAGAGGTGGGTATTTTGCAGCTGCTGCCTGAGAGCGGGTAAATTTGGCTGAAACTAAGGTTGGCAACCAAGGGCTCTTATGCTTAAGGGTTTTGGCTCGTCCAGTTGAGTCAAGGCGTACTATTGTGGGATATCCCGCCCTTATTGCTCTTAAATTTAGAATCATTCTAGTGGAGCTAAATTTCAAGATGGATTTGATTTTCAAAAAAGAATTGTTTGGAAGTGAAAAAGTTTTTTACCTCAGGTTTGTTAAAAAAGTGATTTTTCTAGTTTAATACCAACTTCTGAATTTCATATATTTATTGAGGAATTTTAGAAGAGTTAGCTTCTTTGCGCAACTTCGCCAGTTTATTTTTATACTTCAAAAAGTGGGAAAGAGCAGGTCTTGTTTTCTGCGGAGTCTGTGGGCAACGTCTTGGACGTAGCCTTAACCTGAGGATCTGCACCCTCAATTTCCTTATTGAGACCCTCCCAAAGCTTAGAAAGGGTACCTTTATGGTTGTTGAGACTTTTCTGAATATTATTTAGCTTCAAATTGCTCTCAAAGTTCAAACCTTTGTTGACGTGCTTATCTCTAAAAATAGAAATTAGTTTAATATGTTTTTGCGGCATCTGATATGCCAGATTGCCATTTCTGAAAGGCTCATACATCTTCAACCAAAGTGGCGGCTTCTGGTCGTCCAGAGCACCATTTTTTAGTATTTCCATCCCTATAACCCTTTTTAGTAATAATGTTTTTTGGGGCATCTTGTTGGCTAGAGCGTTATTTGCATGGATTTCTACCCTTATTGAAATATTTCTCAGATATTGGATTTGGCGGCAACATGTTGGCCAGAGCTCCATTTATAAGGATTTCCTTTCTCTTCAACATTGACATAATTAATAGAATTAGATTTTGAGGCATCTGATTCGCCAAAATACCATTCTCAAAAATCTTTGCAATTGTGCCATCACCTTCAGCCCTTATCAAACACAATGGGGAAGATTAGGGCAACGCGGCGGTCAGGCAACTCCTTGACCGTTGCAATTCCCATTTAAAAAGAGTTACCCTGGCATCAGCACTATGTTAACACGCCCTGCTACATTATGGGTTTATTATTTTCTCCTGAATTCACCTTTTTGGACAGACCCCAATACATCCTAGGCTCCTCAAATTCCTACATCCCACCATGTGTTGCAATCTCAAGGGTACTGGAAGGACGTCACCAACTTTATTATCATGGTGAAATTACAAATACAATGTGGAAAATTTTACACTGCTCATACAGGACAGGAGATTGAGACAGCTAAATTCCAGAACAAGCGCTGCCCATGATGTGCTATGCTAAACAACAAAACTTACACTGCTTCCTTACTTTACCTCTCATTACCCCCTGTTAGAAAAAGTCTAAAAACTCAATTTCAAGCAGAACCCTGGGTTGGGCATCCAGTTCAAGACATAAAGCTTAACTACTTGCTTCCCAAATCCCAAACTCTGAAAATTATGGCGTTCAGCGTATTGATATGGATTATTATATTTTTACCCAGAGCCACTTTTTGACTCTCATCTGTGGTCAATGCCCCAAATTCTTACCCTTTTCTAAGTACACTTCAAGAAGGTCATATAACTTTTGCTATATTGCTAACTGCCAACAGATCTAACCATTCAGATACTTAGCTTTTGAGGATTAACCCCTTTCTTTTTCAATGCATCAATCCACCCCTTACTTCGCCTCAAGATCTTAGAAGATTAAGCGTAAACTTTTATAAAAAAGTGAGCTTCCCCTTGGGTTGGGAATGCTAAACTAGGAAGAAAAACTTAGATAAAAAGAAATTTTTATAAATCATACTCCTGCCTTAACTTTCTTTTGAAATTAATGCAAATAAACATAACATACCTCACATTAACTGCATCACCATTTTTAAGCAAAGTTAATATTTTTATCTATCAATTTTAAAGCTCTATATAGTGCTGTATTTGATTACCAGATACTTAAACTAGCTTAGAAAATGCCTCCGCACATATGATATACAACAAGCAATTAGAAAGCTCATATCATGACTTCTTTATCTGAATTTATAACTGAACCTCCAACATACAATGATGCTGATTTTCTTTATATAAAACCTTAGACAAGATAAATCTTATCTTACCAAAGTTTCAAAGTTGAACTTAAATAAATAGTATCATATAAGAAACATTAAAACATAGAAGTTTTGTGAATATTAGAATCAAGTCCAAGCCTGAGTTTGTTGATCTTGATAAGAGACTAGTTCTGGTCAAAACTTATAAGGTAAATATTCTCCTTTATATTGTATTATCATTTGTTTGATATATCTCAGACAATTACAAGTCCAATATTGCAATAAGAGTGATTTGGCTTATGATAAAGATGAAATTAGCCAAAAGACCCTGACCAATTCTCAGAGAAACCCCTCAAATTGGGACAATTCTTATCCATCCTATTTCAGCCAAATTTTCCATCTCTTAGGAATTGGGTTGTGCCAAAACTGTGACCAGAATTGGAGATAATGCCATGGCTCCTCCCTGGCCCCTCATCTATTCCATTCAAACGCTAAGGCTGAGACCACCCCCTTTTAAAGGGGTGCAGGGGGTCTCGCAAGGTGAAGAATTTTCTCACCCATTGATCAGGTTAAATATACTAAATCTTTGCTGAAAGGACTAGTCCTACACAATATCAAACACCCATCAGTTGTTCCATTGAAGCAAAGAGAAATTGAAAAGCTCCAATATGATGAATTCCCATATTCCCATAATTTGGACATTACTATGCCAATCTAAATTTTTAGCCTTGTCACAATTTAATACATAGAAAAGATATTATAATAGGTTTCTCTTTTTACCCCTTCGCCACAACAGATAAAACTATAAAGATACAACTTTTAAGTATCTATTTGTGTTTTGTTATTTTAAATATAGTTGTTCAAATAATCCCCTGATTTAAATTGTTAAATTTAGGCAAAAAGGCACCAGCTAGCATCTTTTTTTTAGTACTAGACCAGCTAGCATCTTCAACGCCTAAAATCTAACAAGTGGGGATCTCTACAGGGGGTCTTGTACACCACAAAACGTTCAAAAAAATGAAGACTGTTGGGGGATTAACCCTTTTAGTCTCCCTGCTGAAATTGACCCTATGCTATCAATTATGGAACAACAGCTACCAGTGCTTTGTCTCGCCTTAGAAGGCTTAAGAGCACTCACTCAGCGCCCTGTTATAAAAACCCCTCTCAGAGATAAGTTTACCCCAGGTTAGAGCAGTATTGCCTCCTTCCTCTTCATTTATTAATCAGTTATGGAAGGTGCAACTGATCAGCAAAAAATTCGAAACATCCTTCCCTGCTTGAGCCGTGTGGCTCAGTAGATAATGGTTCCACAAATGGTCACCCTCAGCAACTGGCGGAGGTGAAGAAAGCCCTCATCATGGAGTTTAGGACCATGCAGAGCCTAAAAAGGAAAAAAACAGGCCTTTATGTGCCTTAGCCTAAAAACTTAAAAACACTTGCTACTTTTGTTTATGGTCCTATAATGAAGCCCAACCTCTGATGCTTGCAAATTTGCTCCCGCTCAATGACGCTATTGCTGCTGTTTTGGCTGGATTGACGCCTCATTCCTCTTTGCCGATGCATATCTCTTATGACAAGCGTTCCTTCAAAAATATATGGAATATCAAGGAAGCTCTACTAGCGGTGGTTGACTTCTATGGACACAATAATATGTAAAGCACTATGAGGCCAGAATCTCTTATACCCTCCAGTCACTTCTATGGATGTTTCCCCTTTAAAATCTGCTTCTGAGAAGCTGCCACCACAATGTTCTCTTCCCCATGTGAGGAGATACAGAGGATACTAGCAATAATAAGTCAGCTCTCCCCTTCATCTTCCTCTCCCAAAGCTCAGCCGTTGAAGTTAGTTATCACTTTGCTTTGCTCCCATCTTTTCTCAGAGCAGTCTTCCAAAGTTTCTGAAGTGTCGCGTCCACAAGAAGGCGGAACCTCTATCCCATTTCCATCTCTTCCAGCTTTACCTCGCCAAAAATTATGGCCATGGAGCAACCCAAATATGTCCCTTCCAAAGTTCAAGTTAAAACCATTAAAATTCAAACACCTTCCCCAAAAGTTAATACAGTGGAGGAGCAACCCCAGAACCTTTCCTGCCCTAAGGATTGCCCTGAACTACCCCCAGTCCTAGGGGCCCTCTGATGTGCATTGAAACCCTCTCCAATGATGAATCTGAAGGGGTTTGTGAAGATGCCGGTCACTATGTTCTAGGAGCCCACAGGTGAAGTAGAAGATCCTGACAGGTTGGACCTGAAAAGAGTGGATATGGCTAGGGTACCCTGCATAAAATATCATTATCAGGTGCAGAGAGTCTTAAAGTTTATTGATACCGCCAGTGACGCTGACCAGCTCATTGCCACATTGATCTTATTTACACATAGTAGTGATTACACTGCAGTCTATCCGAGATAGATACTCTAAAACTACCAAAAGACTTGCTTCTACTCACTGGCTGAAGGAAGCCCTCGCTCTTTCCCTCTATTTAAGGGTAATTTTAACCAAAGTAGTTATTGTCAAAGGAGTACAAGTCTTTGCTATCCTTGACACCAGATCCCCTGTGACGTTGTATCATCAAAGCTTATAAACAATATTAAGCTGGCCTCTGATCTTAACTACTCAAGAATTTGTCACTGTTGGTCCAACCAACACTCGTTTTATTGGTGCCTATTCATCTTTATCCATCTGATTTGGGAAAAACCCTCCTCTTGGCCCCCATGGTGGCCTTAGTCAAGAATACCTATGACATGCTCATTGTTAACCAGTTTATACTCGTGTATAATGGGATTATCAATCTGAAGCAGATCTATCTCGCCCTGATTGACTACGAGGCTCCCCTATTTTTGGACCACAATGAGATTAATAAAAAAATACGCTTGCACGGTTGAGTATCCTTTCTCTGCCTTATCCCTATGCTACACGATGGCAGGAAGGAATACCATGTTGCTGCCTGAATCAGTGGACGCCCTCTAGGATTTACTTTTTATGCAGGCGAAGAGGTGTTGATTAAAGCGGGTGAACAAAGGGTGATAACAAAGATTACCCTTCAAATCCACACAACTGCTTTCTGCATATAACTAGCATCTTTGGAATAAGTCCATAGAACCTTGAATATTGCGGGCATCCTAGACCCAGCCTACCAAAGTCCTATCATTTATCTACTTGTGAACCTTAAAAGTAAGGGCATGGTCGTAAAGAAACACCATGAGATTGGGAAAGGTTTGCTAATCCCATTTAAGGAGATATACCAGGTCAACTGCATCAGTTCTATGTCAGATATGGGTCTACCTGCTGAGTAATCGTTTTGTAAATTGCCTGACATTCATATCTCTGATGATTTAAGCCCTGAAGAGCTTAATAAAGTTCAGAGTTTGTTGGAATCTTATAGCGATGTGCTCTTTAAAGCTGAGACCAACTTTGGTCATATGAAGTGTTGGAGTCATACCATCGACTTTACAGATGCTAGTACCATCCAATATAATATTTAACGTAAATCAAAAGTTTAGGAACAACAGACGAGGGCGGAGCTCAAACAGTACCAGACGCTGGGCTACTGGTACCTTTGAAAAGTCCCCAGATGTCCCCTTTTTTTCCTCATAAAAAGAAAAAAGGCGGTTATCAGGTTGTGATGGACTACAGCAGGATAGAAAAACCACAAAGAAGGATAGCTATCCTATTCCTCGCATTCTGTGACGCTCTAGCACGGCTCTCTGGATCTAAATTCTTCTTGGCTATGGACTTATCCAGCGGCTATTTACAGAAGGATCTCTCTACATAAGATCAGGAAAAATGCGCTCTGATTTGCAGCGAATGCCTATTCCAGCCCACCCGACTACCTCAGTGGTTTTTCTTTGCTCCTGCAACTTCCCAGAGTGACATGGATCACATCTTGTAAGACTTCAAGTTAAGTTGCATCATCATCTATCTTGATGAAATTACTCTATTTTTAAGACCTTTAATTACCATCTTGCTCACATGAAAGAAGTCTTTTAAGGCGATTGTTATTTCAACATTTAATTAAATCCTCCAAGTGCACTTTTTCCGGAAAAAGTTTGGTTTCCTTGGACACGCCATCTCACATGAAGGGATTAACCCCTCCAAGAAAAGGTTGAGGATATATTTAAAATGCTACTCCCAAAACCTTGCGCTATATCCAGGTATTCTTGGGTATAGAGAATTTAAACACCAATTTATCCTCAAGTTCGCCCAGATGATTGAGCCTCTTGTAAGGCCCTTGGCTAACAACGTCTCTTTTCATTGGAAACTGAACAAAAAGCCGCCTTTGAGACACCTTAGCAGTTGTTGAAAATGTGCCCTATCCTGCACCATTCTTGTTACTGTAAACCTTTTCTTCTATTTACTGATGCCTCTGACTACGCTGTTGGAACCATTCTGGCTCAATTGGATGAAAATGGTGTGGATCATCCTATCTCCTGTGTCAGCAAGACGTTATACAAGGATGAACGCAATTAAAGTGTCACCAAAAGGAGTGCCTCGCGGTCCTAGTGGCTGTAGAATATTACCACCCTTTTTTATATGGAACTTCCTTCACTGTAATCACTGACACGCCTCCTGAAGTGGCTACAAATTATGAAAGATCCCACTGGGCGGTAGCTCGCTGGGCCTTAAAGCTCCAACGCTATAATATGAAGATTGAGCACCGAGCTGAAACCCGCCATATAAAGGTTGATGCCTTTACTTGGCTGCCTATTCTTCACCTGAATAAAAGTGAAGCTAAGAGCTGCACGACCTTATAATGACCTCTGACGCCTGAGAAGACGAGAATGAACCCGTCTGGAAGATGTTAAGCTGACACTCCTGCAACACCAAGAGGAAAGCGTGAAGTTGTATAATAAAGTAGGGGTGAATTGGTTGTATTATTTCCGACCTTCCACGTGGGTTCACGTGATCATGGAGGTCCATTATTTTTTGTGTCACAGTGGAGTGCGTAAACCTATGAGCGGGTTCAGTATGGTACTACTGGGAGGAAATCATGGTGTCTAACATTGAAGTGCTAGATGCCTACCTGATCTGTATGAAGCAATCCAGCTACAGATTTAAGTATCAATACCAACTCACCACTCCCAAACAACTTTTTCATACAATAATCTTGGTTGTGGTAGGTCTGCTACCTCAGACTACCGGCAGAAATTACTATATCCTATTAGGCATTGATCAATTCACCAAATGGTTTATAGAAGTTGCTCTTCCTGCCAAACCACCAAAGCTACTGCCACGCTTCTTAATCAACATATTTTCACCAGGAAGGGTTGTCCCTAGGTCCTACTGTGTGACAATGGGAGTAATTTCACCTTGTAGGTGGAAAAGCTTTTAGCTACTTCCATTGGGATTTAGCAACTTTTCTCGGCCCCTTAAAACTCTTCCACGAATGGTACTGTAGAAAGAGCGAATAAAACTCTGGTTTTCATATTATGAAAGATGGTCATCTAGACCCCCTAAACTGGTATCAATTCTTACCTAGTGCCCTCATGCCTACCATATCAGCTACTTTTGAGTCCTTAAAATGTCTCCCTTATGTATATTATATGGTTGGAATTCAGGAGTATAGTCCTGTTAGCAAAAGACGTCTTCTTTGTTGGGACAGATAATCATGGAAAAGCCCTGAAAAGATTTTCACAACGCATCATTCAGCTGCAGTCTAATGATATGACTTACTTAGCTAATATGGTAACCAAAGAAGGGGTAGCTGAAAATGAGCATATAAAGCTCCTTCTTTCTTATAAGTGTTGGACTTGGTGTTGTATTATCACAATCAAATCACTCTCAGAAGTGAGAAGCTTAGGTCTATTTGGGAAGGCCATTTTGTAGTCACTTATAAGCGAGGGGATGAGTTTCATCAAATCCCTTGCTACAGTAGTGACTTTCAACCGAGTTCATGGCCAGTTCTTGAGGCCTCATTCTCCCCCTAACACTCTTGAAGGGGTGATACAGACAATTACAAGTATGATATTGTAATTAGAGTGATTTGGCCTATAATAAGGATGAAATTTTCAAAGTCTCTGGCTGATTCTTATTGCAACCCCTTATATTAGGGCAATTCTATTACATCCAATTTCAGACAAATCGTCCAGCTCCTAAGAAATTGGTTTGTGCCAGAAACATGGCCAGATATGAAAATTATGCCAAGGATCCTCCTCAGCCCCTCAACTAGTCTGTACAAACGCTGAGGCAAAGACCACCCCCTTTTAAAGGGGTTGAGGGGATCTCACAAGGTGAATAATTTTCTCATTCATTAATCAGGCTAAAATTATTAACTCTTAACCAAACGGACTAGTCCTACCCAGTATCAACCCCCCATCAGTTGTTCCATTGAAACAAAATGAGACTCAAGAGCTCCAAAAGTTCGAATCCCCATTTTCCCTAATTTTGGACATTACTAAGCTAATTTAAAGTTTAGCCTCACCATTAAGTACAAAAAAATATTTGGGTGGGTCATCCTTGGGACAAAAATACAACACTGAGAATTTTTCTAGCCAGTACAGGTTTTAAACTCAAAAGCTGCTGTCAGGATTTCACCAAATTCTCCTGTCTCTGATAATTCTACTCCATCGATTCCCCTGGCATCATTGGAAGGGGAGCTTAATTTATCTAAATCTATCAAGGTTAATAAAAACGATCAGCCTCATCCTGATCAATTGATTGAAGATACGATCATACAGCAATTAATTAGCTCTGATAGATTATGAATTAGAACAAAACCTATAAATATCCCATCCTTTCAATAATAAAAATTAGGTCAATTTATAACTTGTTTTTATTTAATTTATCGCTTTTTTGGAGAATCCATTTAAAGTAACTTCAAGAGAAAACTTTTCCTTTGGATGTGTAATTCAAAACTTCCATATTGGTGCTCACTACAGGGGTCACTCTGAGTTATGCATTAGTAAAAAGTCTATCACTACTATGGATTCTCAATTTCCTTCTGAAGAAGCTCAAGACCATGAGCAAGCCAGTATTTTACAATAGATGCGTTCAACTAGAAACAAAATCCCAAGAATACCATCCATGTTGGAATTCTGTGCCAATTTAGAGTTTTATAATCCTAATATAAGCTTTGCAGCAAACTTTCAAATCCCTCCTGAGGTTTTACAAAATATTAATCAAATGCTGGAAGGAACCTTAATTCCTGGAATCCGTTTCACTTGATCTAGTTCTAATGCTGTACCATCTTTCTTGCAAGAAGTGTTGCAAACCTCTCAAATGCCAGGAATTGGCACCTAGAAATACTTGCATCAGCTTGTACACCCTACATATACCATAGATTACCAGTTGTGGGATTGCATCATCAAGGGATGCTAAACATACTTGAAGGACTCCAGTCCTTGAATAATTATGTTACCAAGTTTTTTGAATCTGCCTCTGATTTTAGCAGAGATAAATGAGATGCTATCATTAATAAGTCCCTTCTCAATGAAGTACATCAACATCTTATTCAGCTTGACCATGTGATGTCCAGCTTTGTTGATTTACAGTTTCCAAAGCAAGTCCAGGAAATTCAGCAATAATGGAAAGAGGGAATTTCTCAACTTTGTGAACATAGTAAATCAATGGAAGAAAAAATCAGAAATTGTCTTTCTCGATTGGAGAAATTATACTCAGGAATCCAATTCCGAGTCATTGAAGTGGAGAAAACCTCTGGCGCCATGGGTCCTCCTGGGGTTGAAGGACCCCACGGTCTATCTGGGGGCATAGTCCATGTGGACCTTCTGGTGTTGATGGGCCCCGTGGACCCCCTGGCGTTGAAGGACCCCATGGACTGCTAGGTGTGGATGAACTTCAAGGGCCCCCAGGTGCAGATGGGCATTCAGGATCCCTTCAATAAATTGACTCTTTATTGAGTATGATGAATCTCTTATGCGAGCAATTTTACAAAGTGGCCCAGGAATATAACTTAACACCTGATGGGGTAACAAGTGGGCCACTCCTGTCACTTCAGTCTCTATCTGATAAACTAAGTATTCTGGGTAAATGGGAGAATGACACTGAAATCCTGTTTCAAGCCTACAAATCAAAGAGCAAGATTATCCAAGTCAAAATTGAAACCTTGGAACTCAAATATAATGCACAGCAGGATTAAATTTATGAGCCATCTCGTCAGTTAGATGAAAAAGTGGGGCATGCTGATTTGAATTGACGGACTAGTAAAATTTGTACCAAGACTGTTGGCCCCTATCCTCCATTTTCTTCTCAAGTCTCTGATTCCAACTCTTATGTTTCTACTCAATCTGAACATCCTGGAGTCCATGTTTTGACTGATAATGCTCCAATGATTTCAAACCAAAATTTAAAGACAAGTACTCTCCTGGAGAAGGCAGCATTAGCTACTTTCTCTATATATATGAGAAGGCTTTAAGTGAGGCTACGGATCACCAAAAAATGAATTACTTGCCTAATTGTCTCAATCATTTGGCCCAGGATATTATGGTACCCCACTTAATGAATTGTTCTACTTGGTCTCAGTTCAAAGAGGCGCTAATAAAAGAATTTGAGAGTGAGGAGACCTTATCCTCTCAAAAACAGGATTTTATGGGTATACAGCCCCTCTGTAATGAATCAATCAAAGATTTTGCTCATTGGTTCTATTGGGAAGCTCAAACTTTGGTAGCCTGTGGCTGGTTAAATTTAGATGATGCTATTACTGCATTTATGTCTTCTTTTACTTCCAGGACTCAGTTGCAAGTATACCTTCTTAGCGTAAAGATAAAATTCTGAAGTATATTAGACATCATGTAGATCTTGTTAAAATTGCCTCCTCAAGTTTTAGAAAAACCCTGAGTTTATGATTCTCCAAGGCCTAGTTGCCCTAAAGTTTACTCTATGCCTGAAAATGCTAGAGCAATTCAGTGTAACAACTGTCACCAATATTTCCATACTGAGGACCGTTGTTTAAGAAAAGAAGTGGATTAGAAGAAGAAAATGGATAAAACCAATAAGATTCTTCACCGTAATAATGAGATGAGTGTGCAACAAGAACATCAAAGCCCTACCATCTAGTACTAAAAAAGAACATCAAAGCCATGTTGAGTATAATAAAGATGAACCTTCTTTTTATTCCTTGTCTTCATTTTTGGCTTTATCCTCTCAGTTTGGAAGCATCATCACCCATATTGACTTCTGAGGATATCAAGTTCATGCCAAAGCTATCATTGATATGGGATCTCAGGTGGATTTTGTTTTGTCAAAATTTATCAAGCGGATCAAATTAACACCTGATATTTCTCATTATGAAGAATATGGCACAGCGGGGCCTCAGTTAACTTGGTCAATTTGAGCTTTTTCGTCCTTCCCACTAAAATTTTGGGAAGTTAACTTTTACCATCTTTGCCATTGTCCTTGATAACTTGAGTTATGACCTACTTTTGAGGACTCAAATTTTGTGGGAATTTTATGGAATTATTAACTATCCCGATTCATCCCTTTCCCTTTTGTGGTATAAGTTCCTTTAATGCTATCCAAATCTGCTCATACCAAATGTCAGTTGTGTCTGTTAAAAGGGTCTAAAAGGTCTTATTCTATTCAATACCATGTTGATGACCCTCGTTTTAAAATTACCCTTACCTAGCGTATATCAAAGAGAGGATGCCTATTAATCCCCCAAAAATCTAATTATTCCATCAAAATTGTAAGAAATTGTTAATTCTTATTTACTTTTTTCAATTCCTAAAGGACATTTATTACAAGTCAAGGCATTTTCAACCCTTCTGCTAAAAATCTTGCCATGTCCTGTGGTATTGGATTTCAATTATTCAGGATCATTATCTTTTTTATTTGCGATTCTTACCAATGAGCTTAAAATGGTGGATCAAAAGCACCTAATTGCTTATGTCACTTTATTGCCCTTGTCTCAGATTTATGATGTTTACCTTTTGGAAGCCTACAAGACTTTGGGTTGGAAAGTGATCAGGAAATTCTTACTGGGAAGACTGCTATCAGAAAACACCTCACTAGTGAACAAGAGAAACAAGTGCTTCAGTTGTAGAAGAATAAACTGACATCTTTTCTAAGCACAATTACGACTTTAGAAAGATGAAAGGAGTAATGCATTCCATTGAAACTGGCGATTACCTTCCTATTTGCGCCAATCCCTATCATAAGTCTAAAGTGGAAGAAGCCCAGGTTACCAAAGAATTGCATCAACTATTGGAGGTTGGATTATTGAAACCTTCCAAAAGTCCTTGGGCTTCACCGCTGCTGTTGATTAAGGAGAAAGATGGTTCTCACCAAGTGGTTATGGATTACCATAGACTGAATGCCATTACTTGATGAGACAGTTATACTTTACCTAGAATTAGTGATTACCTTATGTTGATGGCTGAATCTACTTATTTTTTGTCCATGGACTTAGTCAGTGGATACTGGCAAATTGAGTTATCCCAGGCAGACTGAGCTAAGTGTGCCTTAATATCCAGCGAAGGTTTATTTGAACCAACTCAGATGACTCAAGGATTGAGCAACGCCCCACCCACTTTCCAAAGGGCTATGGATAATATGTTATGGGACTTAAAGCTCACCTGTGCTCTGGTATATTTTGATGATATTACTTTGTTTTCCAAAACCTTTACCAAACATTTGGACCATCTAAAAGAAGTTTTCAGGCGGTTTTGAAGCTTTTCCTTAAAGCTCAAACCCTCTAAATGGTTATTCTTCCAAAATGAAATGCAGTTTTTAAGACATCAAGTATTGGATAAAGGGATTTCACCCCTCTCAGATAAAATTCAAGATATTAAAAAATGCCTCCTCCTACCTCTCTGTGGGATATTCAAGTCTTTCTTGGCATGGCTGACTACTATCAGCAATTTATACCCAAATTTGCTGATATGCTGAACCATTATTCCATCTGCTACAAAAAGGAGTGCCCTTCGATTTGAGTTCAGCTCAGGAAATTTATTTAATTCTCTACAAACTTTCTTGGCTAAGGCACCTATATTAATATATCCTTGATTTGATAAGCCTTTTTTCATTACATACCAATGCAAGAAATGTCACTATTGGGGCTATCTTTTTCCAGTGTGATGAGGAGCAGAAGGATCATCCCATCACGTTTTATAGCAAAACTTTGTTTAAAACTGAAAGAAATTACAATGTAATTGAGAGGGAGTGTTTGGCCGTAATTCTAGCAATCAAGCACTTCTGTCCCTTCTTATATGGTAACCATTTATTGTTATTACCAACCATTCTTCTTTAAGATGGTTGCAGAATATAAAGGATCCTGACAGGAGATTGGCTTGTTGGGCTTTAAGATTGCATAATTACGATTTTTACATTGTTCATCATTTGGGTGCTCAACATCAGAATGCTGATGGTATGTCTCAACTGCCTATTCTGACTTTGTAAGTGGAGAAGAAAGAACGCTTATATAATCTCATCGGGCAGCCTAAGTTGTGGGATTGAGAGTCTGAAGAAGATTGAGCCTATTTAAAATCTATTAACAAATATACTATGATTTGGGGAGGAGATTTATATAAGAAGGTCATATAAGTGGATACCTTTTTACACTCAAACTCAAGATTTCAGCCTGTTATGGAAGGACATGAGCAAGTAGGCCACAGTGGGTTGAAGAAAACTCAAGAATAGTAGAAAACCCGATATTGTTGGGATAACATGACCAAAATCTGTCTGAGAGACCCTTGAATCATATCTTATTTGTAATGATCATGGAATTACCAACCCATATTATCAACATTAAGTTATTCCCCTGAATAAAGCATTTGAAGTGTTAAGCATTAATGTGTTAGGCCCTTTTCCTCGGGGATTACATGGCTACCAGTATATTATTATTGCTGTCAACCATTTAACTATATGGATTGAAGCCATTTCCATTGCCACCCCTCAGTGAAAACTATGGCGCTATTCTTATACCAACACATATTATTTCAACATGGGTGTCTCAAGATCCTTATGTCAGATAATTGGACTAATTTTACCTCGCAACTCTTATAGGAATTATCTAAATTATTTAACACTGCCTAACGATTTGTCATTCCATACAATCCCTCCATGAATGGGGCCATTGAATTGGTAAATGGAACTCTAATTTCAATTTTAAGAAAGATGGCTTCTACTGATCCATCTCAATGGAATTTTATTTGCTAGTGCATTATTTGCATATCAGATAAGCTATCATTGAATTATCAAGATGTCGCCTTTCAAGTGCCTATATGGGCGATACCCCTCAGTCCCTTATAGTGTTCAAGCCATACTTGAAGAAAGCATACTAGAAAACTCTGATCTAATTTTTGAGAAATCTGGTGGATGACATTATTTGTCTTCAAGATCAAGCTTGGAATTTATTGAAAAATTACTCAAAGAGAGACTCAAAGAACCAATTAACATAAACTCGCCTTACCTGAATACCAAATCGGAAATTATGTTATGTATTACCACTTTTGGCCTGATGGGTAAACTGAGAAGTTAGGAACCAACTGGTCTGGTCTTTATCAAGTTATATTTTGAAGAGGACTAGAATACTCAATTTTTCATGTTGATACTGGCATAGTGATAAATTGTATCCACTCTAGGTTTTAAGATTTCACCCTCCTCCACAATCAAATCTTGAGGGGGAAGTGTCAGGATTTTGCAAAATTCTCTTGTCTCCGGAAATTCTACTGCATTGATTCCCTTGGCATCATCAGAAGGAGAGCTTTTTTATCTAAGTCTATTAAGGTTAATAAAGAATGATCATCCTCATCCTGATCAATTGATTGAAGATTCAATAATGCAGCGATTAATTAGCTCTGATAGATTATGAACAGATCAAAACTTATAAATATCCATCCTTTCAATAATAAAAATTAGGTCATTTTTAACTTGTTTTTCTTTAATTTATCGCTTTTTTGGAGATTCCACTTAAAGTAACTTCAAGAGAAAACTTTTCCTTTGGATGTGTAATTCAAAACTTCCAGCCCTGCACTAGGGTGGAAGTAGTTTTACCTGCCAGGCTAACCACCCTAAACACCATTAAAACATAGCAGTGAGATTATAATAGGGTTCTCTTTTTTATCCACTCTCTGCAACTGATAAAATATATAAAAACCCAACCTTTCGGTATTTATTAGTGTTTGTTATTTTAATATAGTGGTGCAAAAATACCCTGAATTAAATTGTTGGAATATAGGTAAAAAGGCACCAGCGAGCATCTTCAACGCCTAAAATCCAACAATATGTAACCCACTGTTCTCTGATCTGAAACTGTGCTATCATGAGGTTATAAATATATGAAATGTTTTCTTGAATCCACACATCCATCTTCTATGTTATAGAGTTATATTATGTCTGTCTCTGTCTAGTTGAATATTATCATATAACTTTTGATTTTTTATAAAAAATAAACTTTCTCTAGATAGATTTATAATTACAAAATGATATAAAATCTGAATAAAAGCAAAATTCTAGTTTATTGCAAGGTATTTTTATTTAGTTTGGATATAAGAAACTAAAAGCTTGATGAACAATAAGATAACTCTCCATTTCATTAAATAACAATTTTCAGAGTTTATAAGATACTTAAAATACGTTTTTAATTAGTCCTCTTTGTATTTTATATGATATTACAACGCTTAAGAAAACAATTTCTTCCCAAGTCTCCCCATATCATTATCTACCCTTTTCTAACGATCAATTAGTCATGTGTTCTCTATTTTGATGAACTTCTTTAGATATTTATTTTCCTTGCTACTGCAATGCTTTAGAATCATAAAAATTCTTTTAGCCTTATACAATAAACTTTTCAAAAAATAGATTAAGAAAGTTTTAATCTGTTCTCTTCAATAGGTACCCACCTTATATGCTTTACATAAAAATATGGATATATATTTGTATAACTATATATATGATCAAGTTAGTTTTATTTTAATTATATACTCACTATATATTTCTATTAAGCTGAGGCAAGCCAACCTGGGGACGGACATTACCAAGCTCTAAGGAGCAAAAACTATGCTAGAAAGTAAAAGAACAGAAAGAGATGAATGGATCACTCAAACTGAATCAAAAAAATAATAAAATAAAATTTAAAATTAACTAACCAGGTCAAATGTGGTAAACCACAGTGCTGTCATGGTGGAGGTTGAGTTGAGATTGGGAGGCTCATCTTCCTCCTATGTGTTGGACAGTGTACGGCAGAGCGCTGAGAGCACAAGCATGGGTGCATCCTCAAAATGGGGGTCGAGGTAGCAAAGTGGCTCAGGAAGCTCAAATATTGCTATGAGGAGGGTTGTGATATATTTGGAAAGGGCTTTTCAGCCTTGAGGCGAACTTTGGGTAGTGTGGTAAAGTTGGTAATATTGTTGCGGTAATGCAGGTCTTAGGGCCAAATTTTGTGACCATCACAACTTTTTGTACTGCCTTGTGGGCAAATTGATGGAATTGGAGGAATTCTTTTTTATAACTTTGTTGCATGTGGGAAGGATAGGTGTGTACCCCCATGGCCAAGACTGTGACTGATTTTACTATGGCCTTTTGGAGAGGGCAACGATCAGGGGAGGCAACAGCCTCTTTGATGAGTTGGTGGTCACTTCAGAATTTATCCAAATCTGAGTGTAGAGCATAGCGGTGAGTTGGGAATTGAGCTGCATATTCTACGTTTAGTTTACATTTTGAGGCCTGGGGCCTTGACTGAATCGAGGATAAAATTCCCAAATCATTGACTTCCTCAAGATATCTTATGGATTTTGGTTGGAGATGATAGGTTGATTAGCATATGGGTAGGCTGGATTGGGTGGCTGAGTGGTTTGTTTGGATTTACTGGGGTCCGTGCTGGCTCCTGATCTGTTGGAGTAGGAGTGGTGGTTTGGCATTCCAGTTCCTTATTGGTTGAATCCGTGGCAGTTTCATCCACCATTTTAGGTGAAGGAGGTAGGATTGTGCCCCATTCAAAAAAGGTTTTGATGTCAGCCATGGGAGCATCGTGGGGGGATCAAGCAAGCTGTCTCCGTCTTGGGCTATGGTGGGATAGCACCACTTTGAGTGGTCCAGGTCAAAGCAAATGGGGAAGATCGTGCGCCCCTTATCTACTCTGGTCCAGAAAGGGTGGTTTGAGGCAGAGGGGACAACGATGTGAGGGGGATTCAAAAATGGCAATTTCATTTGATATTGGGCATATAGTTGCAAAGGTGCAAGGGCCTTCTAGTTTCTTAGCTCCGTTGGGAACCACAAATTGTAAAATGGGATCATCGTTATATATTGAAGACCCAGCTATATCTTTTGGTGTATAAAGTTACTGGTTGGAGGTGGGTGGGGAGGCCTGAAAATTTAACTATTATAGCGGTGTAATAAGACAACCAGGTGTGAGTGGTTAGGATGGGGGTTTCCTGGAACACCAGGGAATTTTGGCTGTGATTGCAGCATTGGCAACACAAGTGAAGCTGAGGTTGAAGTATTCCTTTGTAGGGGCGGAATTTAATAAAGTCTTAAGGCTGCATAAGTGCCTGGGCTAATTTGATTATTTGTTTGTCATTGTAAGAGAACAAGTTGCCATATTTGACCTGGAGGCCAAATTGCATCTTGCTTTTCAGGAGCACGATGGGGCTATGAGGCACCATTTGAGAACGTTTGAGGTGGAGGATGATATTTTTGGGGGGAATGTATTGACCCGAGGAATTGAGCGGGGCTGGTCAATCTAGTTCAAAAGCATTTCCCTGCTGGGCGGAAGATGCTAGGGGGTTTGCTGTTGACTCATTTTGGAGCAGCGGGAAGTCAGGCCAAGTACATTATTGGATTGTTGTTTGTTGGTTTTCCAGACTTGTTTATTTCTTCTTTAATACTAAGTTTTGCTCAAATGAGTTATTGAGTGGAAAGAAAGCTTACTCACTAGATATTACTATAAATATTTTCTTAGGATACTAATAAAATTGGCACTATAGAATAAGAATTTAAAGTAAAAGTCTGTTTGCACTAAAAAACAAGGTATTGTATGAATATAGTGACCTTGGGAAACATATTTTATAAAAAATTAGCTATTGCAAATTAGTTTTTAGTTGAAACTAGATATAAATCTACACTATATTATCAGATCTTGAAAGTAATTGGGAACATGTTCTGTAGTCTTGGTTGTGTTAGTTTCTATATCAAAAGTCAAAAAAACAGTTTAAGTGAATTTTTTCCAGATATGCTTTTCACTCCCAGGGTTCTCTTTGGTGCATTTGTCATGGTGAGAACCACTTTTAGAATTAAAGATATATGCATAATATTTATAAAAATGAGTTATACATATGTATATGCTTTGGGGCTCTTAACACAAATAGTAATACATCAAATATTTGTTTTGTTGTGATTCTGATATGACTGGATGATAAGCCCTAAGTTATTATGGCAGAATGGGTAGAATCTGCCGAGTCTGATTACAAGATACAAGTATTTGAGCATCTTAGGATGAGGCGATATTGGGTTGAAAAGTAAGATGGATCTCCTTTGAATAAATCAATAAGAAAATATCTACAAACAAGAATATTGATATGTTGATTTATAACAGATAAAAGATGAGGTTCAAATTCAGGCGATTGTGAATTTACTACATATCAACCTCTTCCAGAACCAATAAGATGCATCAGAATGAATTACCTTGCAAAATAATTAGTACTGACCAAAGTCGCTGAGATATCAATGAGACAAGTAGATTGGAGGAGAAGGATTGTTTGCAGTTGAGAGCAAGAAAAAACAGCAAGGATCCGCTACATTCAATAAAATAAAAGAGTGCCTTTGGGGCAATTGCTTCTATTTATTAAAAGTTAATTAATTAGTTTCAAAAATGACAATCATCATATCATTGGATCTATTATTCAGTGGGCTTAACTCTGTGCAAAACCCATTGGCGTATCTTAGATATACCGCTATATTTATAACAGTGTGCTCACTACAGGGGGCCCATTGATCAATCACTAAAACGATTAAGATCTTCATTTCCGGCCATGTTGCATCAGGCTTGCTTTGATAAGGGATCTTAACGCCCTGCTGCACCAGCTGAATATGCATAACTCAAATTTGCCTGGATGCTGTTCTCCAATGGAAGGAGTAACTTCTGCAGGAGGTTTGTATTGATAAGCTGCCTCCATTTGATTTCAATGGGAGCATCCATGGATTCCTAAAGTGATTTGACTTTGCAGTATAAGGAGATTTTCATCGGCATAAGGAAAAATTGTTAATATCCATCCTGGATGTTAAGCCCCAGCCATATTACTTGCTATCTTTAAAATAGTTCCATTACCTATCAAAAAGTAAAAGAAACTTTGCTGGGGTTGTTCATAGGGACCATGATGATGGCGCAGCAGAAAACTGAGTTTTTGACCATTGGGTTTCAGCATAATGAAATCCTCACTGCATTTGCTGATCAATTTACATCTGAAGCCCATGTGTTAATTGGGGAAGGGACTATAACTGAATCTTACATAAGCATAGAGATGACTTCCGCAGTGAAACCATACTGCAATCTTTTCAATGCCATGGCTCCATATTTAGGGGACGACATACCCTTGCTTAAATTTGTTCAAATTTTACACCAACTATCTGTAACCTTCCTTGCACCTGATACAGAGCAGAAGCATACTGTTGCCATCATCATACCTTATTATTTAGATAAATATGGCCGTTCAGTTAATATTCCGCCAAGTTGCCTACAGCAGTTCAACTTTCGCCTCAGACCTGCTTATCACCAACTTCCCAACTACTGACCTGGGTGTAATTACGAAAATTGCTTCCTAGAAAATTATTGGCGAGGCACATCTTACAACAAGCAAGGATGCAGACCCAAAGGGGTTAAATGTGTCAAATTTGGCTACTCTGGCCACTTGGTAAAAGGTTGCCCCTATAATTGGGTCCATCACATACAGCAGGAACAGTACTATCTGAGAAAAAGAACAGACTAGAGATGGGACTCTCTACTTCCACTAACACAGCCCCAAAAGTCCCACCTGAAACTGTAGTAGTACATCTTTATAAGTCCTTCCATCTGACGGCGAATTTTTGTATCAGCAGCCAGTTGGAGGAGTAAATATATTGACACAAGGGCAAGCTAAGCCATGGCGGTGGAAGGATCTCTGATGCAGCCTAAGCCATACGCTTGTCAAATGTTTAACCAAGTGTTTTCTTACTAGTTGGATCCATCCGCAAATGCACCATCCTTGCAAGGAGTAAGCGTTGCTTGACCGGTTAACACTATCATCAAAAAATACCCTAAAGTTTAGGAAGGAAATGTAAATTACCTTGGGAATGCAGGGTCTTTGAATATCCATTCGTTAATCAGTGCAGACTCATCCTACTCAAAATATACGCACTGTGACATTCTTATACCCAAAACAAGAGTCCATATGATAATAGATATAGGTGCCCCAATCAACATATTTTCCACGAAGCTGGTGGCAAAGTTGACATTAAAGCTAGATGTAGAACACAGGATGGTATATGGGACTTCTGGAGCTGATAGCACAGTCTCTGAGGGAGCGTACAGTGTATTACCTATGCAGTTTGGGTCAAATTTTATGGTAGCTCGAGAATAAGTGTTACCACACAGTAATTACGATTTGATAATGGAACCAACTTTCTGCGACACTTTGTGCTGTCATTGACATGAAAGAGGAGGCGTTTGCAATTCTGGGGCAGCGGATCCCAATTTACTTCACCTCCAGTTGAGTTTTAAAGGATCCAGTGCATATGGATCATATCAACCTGGCTTACAGTGATGGAGTGATTCCAGTTAGTTACTATCAAATGAAGAGTAATACTCAAGCCCTTCCCAAGCAGATATACGAATTTCAAGAGCTACCTCTCAGAGCTGCTGGGCCTATATCTCTTCCTTCCATACACCAAGTCATAGTGAACACTGGATTGAAACTAGAAGTGCAGTTAGGTTATATGGAGAGGTCATTAGCCTTATTAGCATTTGCGGCTGGATCATCATGTGGCCCCAGGCATTATTCTCCCAGAACATGGGGAGATCAAGGTTTTGTTGGCAAACCTACAGAACTAACCAATGTGAATCTGCTGGCACCAAATAGTGGTATATTTAAACTTGGTCCCAGTGGAGGAGGTCCTCCAAGTTCACGAGTTTGACTTACTAGATAAATAAGGTTTGTCCATCAAACCAAAGCTCGACATACTGGTGGTTGTACCGCATGAAAATTTAATGGGTTATTGAAAGACCAGAAAAATCAGGTGGAAGCTTTATTTAAAATATAAGGAGATTTTTGCTGCGAAAATCATGATTTAAGGTGCGCACAGGGGGTGGTTTATTGATTGGACACTGAGGATCATCCTCCAATCAGGTCCCAGCCAATCCACCATTTGAGGGCAGCCAAAGAAGTAGTTACCAAGGAAATTAATTATCTGTTAGAGCAAGGGATGCTCAAACCATCCAAGAGTCCGTGGACTTCGCCTATTTTAATTGTAAAAAAGAAGGACGGCACCAACTGGGTAGTAATAGACTACTAAAAGCTCATCAGTATTACTAAAAAGGACTCATACCCCTTGACACAGCTTGACAATGCTGTAGATCAATTAGGGGGAGCTCATTACTTCTCAGCGATGAATTTGATATCCAGTTATTGCAAATTGAGTTGACCTTGGCATAACAGGAAATAGCGCCATTATCACGTCCAAAGGGTTTTTCAAACCAACAAGTATGCCCCAAGAGCTATGTATTTCCCCAGCTACGTTTCAGCGGTCTATGGACACTATTCCAGGCGACCTGAGTTTGTCATGCGTCCTTTCTACCTTGACAATCTCATGTATTTTCTGAAAGTTCTCTGAGAATCTTAACAACCTGAAGGATGTCTTCCGTCTACTTGCAGAGGCTACAATTAAAATCTAGCCCCATAAAAGCCACTCTTTAAGGACCAACCGGAGTACCTTGGGTTTGTGGTAGTTGTGACTGGGATGAAGCCCCAATCAGCCAAAGCGGAGGCTATCTAAAGGGTGGCTGCGCCAACTAGTAAATGTGATATAAAAGTGTTTTTAGTGATGGTTGAAACTACCTCCACTTTATCCCTAACTTTAGTTTTGGAGGTCCTCTGTTTGAGCTATTAAAGAAAAATGCTGCACTTGAATGGATGGAACGCCATCAATGCTCCTTTGATACACTTTGGATGAAGCTATTCAGTGCGCCAGTGCTGCATTATCCCAAATTTTAATAAAGAGTTTATTGTACAGATTGAAGCCTCCCTTTCCACCGTTGGTGCTGTCCTATTAATAAAAGACAATGAGGAGGAGGAGCACCCCGTTGCATACTGCAGTCAGAGAATGAACTTCCATGAGCATAACAATACCATGACCACATGGGAGTGCTTAGCGGTGATATATGCATATACAAAATTTATGGTATATCTTCATGGAGTGAAGTTCAAATTAATAACAAATAATGCTTCATTACGCTGGTTGCAGAATCTCAAGGAACCTGAAGGGCGCCTAGCCTGGAGGACCCTCAAACTGCAGGCTTACAATTTTTAGATTCTCCACAGACTTGGTGAAAAGCACCAGAATTCTGAATGCTTTGTCAAGACTAGCAAAAATTGCATTTACAGCGGATTTAAGAAACATAATGTATGACAAAATGCTCAGCGGAAAGTATGATGATAAGCTGCTGCAGGTCATAAAGGCGTTGAATGAAATGCAAGCCAATACCTTCCAGCGGAATGGTGAGTTGTACAAGAAGATTGGTGTTTCAACAGTGAACTACTTGCGACCCTCGGTATGGCCCAACTTTATCATGACCGCACATAGGGCAGTTGACATTGAGGCATGCACAAGGTATTGAAATTGTTGCACACTCATAATTATTGGGTAATGCATGAACTTTGACATGCTGGAAATGAATACTGCTGCCACCAGTGCCAAGTGGAGAAGCCATTCCTCCAGAAGACTGCATACCAGTTGGTAAAACTGCACTTTGCTTGGCACAAATTTCTATTAATGTTGTTGGCCCTCTTCCAACGGGAGCTAACTGGTCCAAGTACATTTTGGTGGCGATTGACCACTTGACCAGGTGGGTTGAAGCATGGGCGATATGGGACTTGGGGGGCAGTCACAGTGGCCAAGTTCATATTGGAATGAATTATCTAGTGACATGGATGACCTCATTCCTCCTTTCTGATAGCGAAACTAACTTCATTTCAAACATTCATCTGAAGCTGAGTGAGTTTATGGCCTTTCGCAGGGTTCTAATGACCACATATCACCCTGAGTTTAATGGGATGGTTGAGCAAGTGAATGGGACTTTAGTGAATGTACTTTGTAAACTGTTAGATGATCAACATTTAAAACGGAGTTCCCTCCTGTCCACTGCCATCTTTGCATATATCATAGCTATCATTCTGCCATGGGGAAGAATCTCTTCCAATTGCTGTATGGATGACACCCTGCTCTTCTGGAGATGCTCTATGCCTGTGTGAAGATACTGGCAGAATGGACCCACAACGTTATCTGACAATGCTTGATGATATATTGTCAATTTCAAACCATAAAGTACTCATTTAGCTAGCCAAGAAGATAAAGAATCAGACTGCTGATTTAGTATGGCAGAGTGGGCTAGCCCAGTTCAAGATGGAGACATGGTTTAATTCCATGTTCAACACGGGTTTGGCAAAGAGCATAATTTGGCTAGTATCTGGATTGGGCCGTTTTAAATTATTGAGAATATTGTTGTAAACACTTATACTATCAATGACCCACAGAGTGGATGGACCTTGAACCTCATATATGTGAAGTTCCTCTGGGTGTATAAGCAATAGGAGACTTATTGTCCAGTCAAGGGGGTAATGTTGTGATTCTGATATGACTGAATGCTAAGCCCAAAGTTTCTACGGCAGAATGGGTATAATCCTCCAAGTCTGTTTACAAATTGCGAGTATCTGTCTCATTAGTATAAGGTGATATTGTGTTAAAAAGTAAGATGGTTTGCCTCTGAATCAGGTGATAAGTAAATGTTGACAAATGACAAATAATGAGATGTTGACATATAATGGTAGTGAATGGATCGCCTCAGATTAAGGCGATTGTGAATTTTAATACATAGTAACCTCTTACAGAACCAATGAGTTGTGGAATGAATTACTAAGAAAAATGGCCGGTATCAAAATGAAATCACTGAGATATCAGTGAGATGAGTAGATTGGAGGAGGAGGATTGTTTGCAGTTGAGAGCGAGCAGACAGCGAGGATCTGCTGTATATATTCAATTAAAATGAAAGAGTATCTTTTGGGCAATTACTTCTGTCTATCAAAAGTTTATTAATTTTTTTTGAGGATGGCAAGGATCATATTGTCAGTCCTATTGCTCAGTGGTCTTAACTCTGTGCAAAACCTCTCAGCGTATCTTAGCTATACCGCTTAATCTTATAACAGAATCAAAGAGATAATTGGAAAAAAGACAAAAACACTTACAGCAATGTGTTTCAGTAGCTTCAAGGCTATGGAGCAATAATAACAGTATAATCAATTTAATTATACAGAGATTTTGGGCTAAGCAAATTGTTAATATAGTGATTTGAGGGTTAGCAGTGCCAGGGTGGCAAGGGATCATGTTGGACAATTATATTTGGGTTATATTATCAAAAATATTCTGGTGCCAATTAATTTAAGTAATACTAAAAATTTCGTTCCTAATTCTTGGCGGTTTTGTCTCAAGTGGATTAATGAAATTAAGAATAGTATTAAGGCAAAATCTCTCTAATCAAGCGATGAGGCTACTTCAAAACCCTTGAAGACTATCTAAACTAACTTGGAAGTCCACCCACGCACCAGTTTAACTTAAGTGCAGCTTTCAAAGAGAAAACAACCAATTATATAGACCTGAGGGGAGTTCAAGCGATAAAATTTAGCTAACAATTACCAACTAGGACATCTGGTAATCAGCCAAGATGAAAAATATTTTCAAGATACCTAATTGGGTCAAATATTCAATCCTTACCACATAGTCTTATCATACCTGATGTCGACTCAACATGCAAAAATAAAGCCCTATCAAGGTGAAAAAACATCAAGAGGCAGGATAGGCTGAAATGACATTTTTCAAAATAAAGCTACCCTCCACATATTACAAATTCCCTTAATACTCTCGTTTTAAACCTTAGAGTACCATAACTACTATTGCACTAATTTAATAAGAGATCGCTTTTATCCCAGATTTTGATATTATTAAACTTATGTTATTTACTTATATTTGTGGTCTACTTTTATCCCCAATACTATATACAAGAAGTTGCTAGTTTTAGTACTCTAGCGAATGTTATTTTGTTTTAATACTAAGAAACTGCGCCTGGAAGCATCATAGTGTCAGGATTCCAACAATTGGTGCTCACTACTGTGTGACCTTGCACAACAATATTATAACTATAATAAAGGAGTTTGGGCGAGTAACCCTCCTGACCTCCCTACTGAAAAGAACAAAGGATATCTACTTTAGAACATCACCTGGCAAAATCTTTCTTGTGCCTTGAGAGCTCAAACGGCGCCCCTCTAACAAAATAAATGGGCCACCATTGCTGTCCATAAACCCTTTTAGAGATAATTTTACCCTAGGTGAGGGTAGTATTTCATCATTTCTCTCATCTATGAATCTGTCATAGAAGGGATTACTGATTGCCAAAAATCTAGTATATCCTCTCTTGCCTAAGTCGTATAAACCATTAGTCATGGTTCCTCATATGGAAGCCCTTAGTACAGGGCGGAGATTAAGGAAGCGCTCATTGAGGAATTTGGCTCAAAGTAGAGTTTAAGTAGAAAAAAGCATGTATTTATGTGCATTAGCATTCAAAAGGGTACTCAATTGCAACATTTTGTTTATCAGTTCCACAATGAAGCCCAGCCATTGTTAATTGCAAAAATGCTACCTCTTGACGACGCTGTTGCTGCCATTCTGACTGGCTACACATTCAACCCTAGAAAGGCATATTTCTTGGTGAATTAATGCTTCTGGATTGTTGAGATATAAAGAAGGTGTTGTTAGAAGTTTCATATTTCTATAAAGTTTATACTACCCAAGAAGCTGTATTTAAACAAATGTCTTATCCATTGAGGTTCTCTCAACCGTTTTGGCAGAAGGAGTCCATAAAGGCTCCCATGACCCCTCCTGTGCCTATTCCCATATCAAAGCGGGCTTAGGCAGTGCAACTCAAAACAGATTTCACTCCACCACATAAGGTTGGCCAGAGCTCAGCATTAATGACAGGCCAACACTCCCTTCCATCATCTTCTCCCAGACTGCGCCTTGTGCTTTCAGTGGAGACTTTGCCAGCCCCATGCCCTCCACCAAGAAGATTCCTAAAGCGGATTAATTGTCACGTCTTACCAAGATGCAGTCCATGACTGCCTCAACATCTTCTCTGGATGCTCGCATATTAAATCCTGCCTTCAAGTTGCAGCCAAAATCTGGAATTCCTTCAACATGTGAGATTAAGTTAAACTTACCAAACCAGCCTAAAATTGCTCAAGCCAAAGTCCATTAATGCTAAAATGTCTTCTCCCCCAGCTAAAATGGTAGGCGCACGCCCTAAGGGCATCCACTGCAACCAAGAAGGGTATTCTGCCAAGGTGTACCATATAGAGATAGCTGATGAATTCAATGCAAATGATTTTTACTTCCTTCATACCACTCCTCTGACTTGCATAGATAATCCCTCTGATGATGAATCTGAAGGGAGCTATGAGGACGTTGGATATTATATCCTAAGAGCGTCAGTTTGAGTAAGAAATAGGATCAGTTGAACCATGAAGGAGTGAATAAGGCCATTTATCTGATGAAACCTATCTTAGCCTAGTTCTAAGGACCCTCAGATTATTTAAGCTGCTAATTATGCTGATCATTTCATTGCCCTATTGATCCAAACCATTCAGCATGCTCATACTTTACAATCTATCAAAGATCTCAATTCTGAGGCAGCTCTAAAAAATGTCTTTACTTTACTTCTTAAGGAGGTTTTAGCTCTCCCCTAACTTCAGTAGAACTGAAACTAAGGTTGAGGTCGTCATCAACATGGTATGGGTTATGGTCATCCTTGACACTGGTTCTAAGTTCAATGTGATCTCCTCAAGACTTATCAGGAAGATTAAGTTGGTGCCTAACCTAGAATACTCCTAAAAGTATGGAAAAAAGGGTCCTTTTAGTACACGTGCTATTGAGGCATACTCATCTTTAGCACTCAGATTTGAAAGCTTATCCTTTTGGCACCTGCTGTGGCCTTAGATAACAATATTTATGAGACTTATTGGAACTCAATTTATTCTTGAAAAGTACGAATTTTCATTTATAAAACAGTTTTTTATCTCCCTGCTCAACTATGAGGATCCTCTGTATCTAACTAATACTGGACCTAACAAAAAAGTATACTCTTGATCATTTGAGTACCCTTCCTCTGCATTATTTCAAATTACACAACATCAGAAAAAATATATCAAGAAATTTTACCTAGTTCTTTGGACGTTTTAGAGGGTACTCCATTTTATGCTTCTAAAGAGGTGTAATCAAGTTTGGTAACCAACGGAGATTGGCACCAAGATTAACTCACAAATCTCACAAAAACTGCTTACTACACATAATCATAGTCGTGGAGAAAAAACCTTTAGAACCCTGAGTATTGCATGGTATACTAGACCCTGCCTACCAGCGACTTATTAATATTTTATTAGGGAATATCACTAATAATGATATGCTTTGAAGAAGCATCAAATGATAGGAAAATGCCTAACAATCTAAAAAAGGATTTTGGAAAAGCTCACTTTATTTAATTCTACGCTAGATATGTGCTTACCTAATGACAGATCTTTATGTTTTTTCTTAAAATCCCCATTCCAGATGAACTAACTACTGATAAGCATGAAACTTTAAACCTTTTATAGATACCTACAGTGGTATATTATCCAAATCTGAGACTAATTATGTGCACATGAAGGATTGGAGCCACACAATTGATGTTGGTGAACCTGTTGGAGATACAACTAAGATGACCAAAATTACTCCAGATCGAGATTTGATTTTAGTCTAATGAAAATAAAAAATTCACAACTGGTATTCACTGATTCTCAATTTGACCAAAGAAAGACCCTTTAGAGTTATCAATCTCCTATGAAAAGTGAGGCTGACCAATCTGAGGAAGTTCAGCAATCTGAGATGAATAAGCAATCCAAAATTGACCAAGCATATCAAAGGGGCTAAGCCCTCGCTAAGAAGGTCAATTGCATCTAACAAGAGCTCTATTAAAATCTGATCCCAAGTATTTTGGTAAAGATGATAATCAGCCATATCGGCCCTCTGGTAGGAAAGATCTTACCTTGGGTGAATCATGGAAATCCTCGCAAAGAACCACAAAATTTTCCCTATATAAATATCTCTGGTTTCTAATTAATAAAGTATCTCAATTCTTGTCTCGCATAACCTAATTCTGAACTATTTAATACAGGATTCTGATTTTCCAATTGGAACCAACTATAGCAACAGAACTAATAACTTTGTTACAATTGTGTCGATCTTTGGTAGAGCCACAAAACTAATAATTTTATAGCCTTTGTAGAGCCTGCTTATTAAAATTTCTCACAAAATTCCAATAATACTAGTTCTATCTAAACTAAACTATATCATATAACAAATATCAAAGAGCAACAGATGAGGACAGAGCTCAAGCAGTTACTTGTAGTTGGATTACTAGTACTTTCCCAATGCCCTTAGGCGTATCCTCTCCTACTTATTAAAAAGAAAAACAGAGTTTATTATGTAGTTGTAGATTACCAGAAATTGAACAATGTAAAAAAGAAAGATTACTATACTATCCCTTACATTATTGACGCTCTCACACAGCTATCTGGCTCCATTTTCTTTTTGGCTTTAGACTTGGAAAGAGAATACAGGCAAATGGACTTTGGATTCGGCAAGAGGTTACAGGCAAATGGAACTTTCTCCCCTGAGATCAGTAGAAATGTACTCTCATTTGCAGCAAAGGCCTATATGTCAGCTAACCTGACTACCTCAGGGGTTGTGCAGAGCTCCTTCATCATCACAATAAGCGATAAATCATATCTTACAGGATCTTGAGCTAAGTTTTATAATTTCTATCTCAATTCCATCAAAGCCTATCTCTAAAACGTTTAATGGACATCTCACTTATCCAAAAGAAGTTTTTAACGTCTTCATGTGTACATCATCAGGTTGAAACATCCAAAAGCACTTTTTAAAAGAAATTAGATTTTCTTGGACATGCTCTCTCACAGGAAGGGATTAAACTTTACAAGGTAAGGTGAAGCAATATAAAATTTGCCATCTCCTTAAAACCTATAAAATATCCTGGTATTTCTGCATATGACGGGGCTTAAAATCAATTCATCCTCGAGCTCACCAAGCTCAGTGAGCCTCTCATTGACAAATGGCTAAGAGCACTCCTTTATATTGGGGTGCAAACAAAAGGCTGCCTTTGAGACGTTAAATAATTTACTACAGAAACTTCCTATCCTATGTCACTTGGACTATGACAGACCCTTCATTCTGTTTACCAACGCCTCTAATTATGCCGTTGGAGCCATCCTGGCTCAATTGGATGAAAATGGTGTAGATAAACCTGTTTCCTATTTCAGCAAAAAGATTTTGAAATCTAAATGCAACTATAGCGTCACCAAAAAGGACTGCCTTGCTGTCTTACTCGGTGTAAAACAATACCTCATTTTTTATATAAAACTTTCTTTGACCTGATTGCTGACAAAGAGTTCTTAAAGTGGTTACAAAAATATGAAGGTTTCCACTGGGCGGTTGGCTCTTTAGGACTTGATCCTCCAACATTATAATATGAAAATTGAACATTGAACAGGAAACTCGCCATATAGATGTCAATGGATTGACTCGGCTACCTGTCCTTTACTTGTATAATTTTGAAGCTGAAAAATTACCTGGTTTTCTTATGATCCATGATTCCCATATGATGAGTGTGAACCAGTCAAAAAATCTTGAAAAATGCTCCTGCAAAACTAAGGTTGAAGGCTTAAATTCATATATAAAGGCAAGGGCAAATTGGCTGCCCTATCTGTGACCTTCATAACGAAAACCTGCCATTATGTGGGCCCACTCTACCCTTGGACACGACGAATGTAAGATAAACTTATGAATGGATTAAATATTTGTACTAATGGGAGCAAGTCATGGAATCCATTATCAAAGAACTTGATGTCTGTTTAACTTGAATTTTAATTGAGTTCTAAAACCATATATCTGTATCACTTACTACCCCTCAGCAACCTTTCCACACAATAAGTTTAGATGAGTTAGGTCCTCTACACCAGAATATCAGTGGTAATCTCTTTATACTAGTAAGTATTGCTCACTACACAAAATATATTGAAGCAGTGGCTCTCCTGGACTAAACTGTTAAAGCTACTTCAACTTTTCTTCATCAATAAATTTTACTCCGCCATGACTTCCCCAGGTTCTACTCTGTGACAACGGGAAGAATCTTACCTCCAGAGTAATAAAGATCCTGGCTACCTCAATGGGAGCAAAACAACTCAGCTTGGCTCCCTATAACACTTTGATGAACGGTATCATAGAAAGAGCCAATGGAACCTTTATCCTTATTACAAAAAATGGGTAGGTCAAACTCTCTACATTGCGATCAGTTCTTTCCTTGTGCCCTATATCAATCATAATTGTTTTCGCTGAATCTTTAAGATGTTTCTATTCCACATTTTATATGGTCAAGACCAGGAGTGACCACTCTGTTAGCTAAAGAAGTCTTCTATGCTAGGACATATGATCCTTTCAAGGCCATGAAGAGGAAATCTAAACACATCTTCCAGCTGCACTCTGAGGCCAATACCAATCTAAACAACACTGTCACTAAAAAGGGCCAATCATAATAATGAGAACTACCTTTACCTTCTTTTAAATCATCTGTTGCAGCTTTATATTATCATAATTATATTACTACAAGAAGTGGCAAACACAATCCAATTTTGATAAGGAACATTCATTATTGCCTATAAGCGGGGTGCTTAATATTCTGTCAAGTCTTTGGTTTCTGGAGTTAAATCAACTGAGTACATGCACGGTTCTACCCTCTATTCGCCCCCACAACATTTTTTAAGGTGGTATTGTCAGACAATTTAATGTACAACTATTAGATAAGAATATTCTGGCGCCAAAATAGTTTAGATATTACTAAGAATTCCGTGCTTAAATATCTGTGGATTATCTCGATCAAAATAATGGTATACTCCTAATAGCAGCCAAATAACTCTAATTAAACTGATGTGGTTACTTTAAACCACTAACGGAATAGGCAAGCTGACATGGAAGTCCACCATGCACTAGCTTAACTTTAGTGCAACTTCCTAAGAAAAACAAATCCTCTTTTTAATAGACCTGAAGAATGTTCATGGAGATGAAAATAATTTATTAACAATCACTAACTAGTACATCATTTAATCAGCCAAGATGAAATATTTTTAAGATACCTGATTGGGTCATATATATTCAACTCTTATCACATAGATTTTCGAACTTATGTCAACTCAATCCAAAGATAAAGCCCTATTGAGGTGAAAGGATTTTTGAGAGGTATGATAGGCTAAGTTTACATTTAACAATTCAAGTCACCCTCCTTCTATTTTAAATTTTCTTGCTCCTCTTTTTTCTGCCTTGGAGTATGATATCTACTGGGGTTATTAAAAAATAAGGGATTGCTTTTATCACAGATTTTAAAATTTTTTAAAAATAAGTCTAGGCGCTTCTATTTGTGATCCACTTTTATCTCCAAAACCTTATACAAGCAGTTGTTGAGTTTTAATACTCTGGCAACTGCTATATTGTTATATTCCGTTGTAAAAGCACCTGAGAGCACCATAATGCCAGTATTACAACTGATCATAATCACCTTGATAATTTGCTTAGCAATGATCCCCTAGAATAAATTATAACTGATTTATCAGTGGTATGGCCCAACAAATAAAAAGTAATTATATAGCTGGAGATATTTACCGTAGTGGATATTAGTAAAGCTTCAGTATATTATGATGAAATCTAGGAATTAAGTAATACATCAAATCATATTGGTTGGTCAGTAGAAGCTCACCTGATTTGCTCACTTTTTGATTGAATCTTAGTTTGATTTTTAGTAAAACAAGTACACTCATCGTTGGACCTCTCTGTTCACCCTAGGTTGACAAGCTCAACGACCAATGTTTCCTTAAGGGCAATAGAGTGTAGCCTCTTAGCATTTTCATCTAATGGCAGAATGCACCCAGGCTGGCTCTGCTAGCCTCCCAAATTTTAGGATCAATTTGTACCACCTAAGAACTTAGCTCTCCATCTATCACGTACCCAGGCAATGACTTATAGCCTCCTTATGTCCTGGAGCAATATGGGATTTAGCCTTTGGGTTGATTATGACAATTTATTCCCTTATTCTAATATAGCAGGCTTTGATTTGTCTCAGGCTATTATGTAGCCTTACAGATTTATCAAATTCTGCCCCTACCATAAGTATCTTTTCTTAGTTTCACAGATGATTCTGATGCCGTTATTGCAGCTATTATTCCCCTGATATTCAAGGGCACCTCCCTACCATCTACTCATACCTGGTTGCCTGCTGACACCACTATTGAGGTTCAGTTTGCGGGCCTCCACACCCACCTCCCCTCAAAATTATACCCAAAGAGCTGTTAGACAGATTGTTGTCATATGACTATGACCCTATTATAAAATTTGTGGTCCTAATAGAGCCATCAAAGTTTTAGTGCCCTTTTGCCTTTGCAACAATTTACCCCAATTAAACTAAGATTTCCACTAAATTACCCCTTAAACCATTGTCTGTTAGTTCCCTGACCATCCTTTATATGTACATATGGAAGGATAGAGCACCATCTAAACTACCTGTTTCAATCTGAAACATTCAGAACAGCATATCACACATCGCCTATTCTATGGTCTAGAGATTTTTCTGACTATTTATCTTAATAATTTGTCTATGTACCTAATTTTCTGTTTGACTAATATGTCAATAAAAGGCTTAATCAGCTTATGCTGCACCAAATTTTTCTATAATACTAGTTTTCTAAGGATTACCTTGCTGCGCATCACGTTTTAAACAAATATGATGTGGCCTATTAAAAGATTACTTTCAGCTATTAATCCATTTAGCATATAGTCAATCAAGTATGAAGATCAAACTTTTGGTCTCTGCCGGTGTAACTCATGACTATATAATTTAATTACCTTACTCCTCCATCCCTAGTATTTGTATCAGCTATCATATCATGATTATTACTATGTCCCTGCAAGTGAAAATAGTTTTTTAATAGGTTTGCATTAGACATTTATACCATTAAACAGTGTCTTAGTCATAATCACTTATATGTTATCTTCATTTAATTATCCCAAAATCCTATATATTTATTTTTTAACCTGTTTTAGAACTTAAGCACTATCTTAAATTCTCAGATGCTGCTTAGTTGCACTAATGAGAACCTTGAGAGTGATTATTATATAAGCTAAGGATTTCAATTTGTGAGGAGATCAATTTTACTGTGGCTTTCCAAAAACTACAGGGATTGCAATTATAACCTGATGCTCTTTAGACGCTGTGAGTAGTCAATACTACAGTACTATCATTCATCTTTGGTGAAACCTTTTGCAACTACTTTTAGAATTTATCCCAAACTCTCAGGTATTTATCTTTATAAAGAATGCCTGTAAATTAGTGTTGCTTAGCTGTGGTAACCGAGTTTATGAAAAGCTCCAATCATAAAAAGCGTCCCACACAATTAGCTCATCTCATAATGGCCCATTACCAACCCTATAAACTTTTTAATTGAGGCATCTTAACTACTTCCTTCAAAGCAATAGCTGGAGATGTCACTGCTTCAACCAATCAGGAGCCTTTTCACCATGGCTCCTCTCCTGCACCATTTAATAAGTGGCCTGCTTAGACCCCACATAATGATAAAATCCAATATGGCATCCATTTAAGCCTAGCCATATAACATACCCAATCAACTTCAACCAAAAACCCTAGGATAACTTGTAGGAAGTTAATGAATTGACCAAATTGGTTCCTAATTGATCAAGGTTCTTGGCCCTGAGAATTAATCAATTATGATTAATGTCAGTATTTTAACCTGAATGTGAGATTTGAACAATGCTGATGGCGGGAATCAAACCCAAGTTGGACAAATAACTAGGTTTTTTTGGGGGATAATTCCCAATGACATACTACGCCCTAGTAATGGGGTTCAAACCTGATCTATGAGGCGAGTGAACCCTATAGGACCAAAATGACTAACCTCCCATTGAATCCCCAATTTTTATGAATCTAGATCTTAGCTTGGGGATTTACTGAACCACACTCCCTTATAACGAGGCTTGGATAAAATAAACCCTACACTTCTTCTCCTTTTCGTAATTATAAGATAAAATTATCCAATATTTATTAGTAAATACCACTCCAGACATAGCATCTGGAGTAAATACTTTTTGAACAAAAAAGCACAAACGGTATTATTTAACAACCTAAAACTTCATGTCCCCTGGCCTCAAATTGTTAAGGTATATGAGGCATTTCACCTGTGGTCCAGACAAGTAGGCTTGTTTTTCTTTTGCCACTATTAACAACACCCTGATGCTGACCCAATATGGATTGATCACAACTAGCAAAGAGGCAGTTGAATCCATGGTGTGACACCCACATTTAAAGCCGTTGCAAAGAAGTCACAGTCTTGGCCAAGGGCCTGCTCCCATGTCCTCCCCACTGTAATAGATTCCATAAATGAAAAAAGAACATCACTGCTTTCAACAGGTTGCCAAAATGTGGTTCAGGTTTGATGGTTTCTAAGTTCATCATGAAAAACTGAATCCGCCAAAACAGTATTGCCACCTTTACTACCCTCACCCAAAATTCTGCCTTGAGGCTGAGAAAACCCTTTCTGAGTACATTGCCGCCCTCCTCATAGCAAATATTGAGTTAAATTATGACCACTTTGCTTTCTCAACCAGTATTTTTGATGATGAACCCATTACCATGCTCTCAACTTATGACAAACCCTGTACACCCCAAAAGAGGAAAAATAAACTACCAATTCCCTTTCCCTCCACCACGGTCAGCTATCAGTTAATCAAATCCAACTTTTTTTGGAATTTTTGTCAGTTGTAGTGTATCTGTCCATATTGATTTTAAGTATTTAAAGATTTGGTTTAGTTTGTTCATTTGAGCTTTGGTAGTGTCCATTTTGTGGTTGTCTTACCCAGATAATATAGTCATTCAGACCTAACTAAAAAATCTCCCCATTAGAATATACAACAGGGAACATAGATTGAGTGGAGGTCAATTGGGTAATGAGTAGCCGCAGACATAAGATCAGAGCTTTGCTGGTATTTCTTTAGGAATTTTGGGACTTTGGGGGATCAACTCAAACCCAGCCCCTATTAATCAGACCCAAAGCCCCAGCGAGTTAATAGACCATTTAGGTCTTAAGTTAGGCTAAATTTGGAAAAGAGATAATCGAGAAACAGTAATTTTATTGAAATGATCTTCGAGGTATATATGGAACCTTTTTTTTTAGTACTAGATGGTACCAACCTATATATGGAACCTTGATATTCAGGAATGAGTGGAATTGGAAGTGGGAATTGACAAATAAGTATAAATAATACAAGGAATGGGATCATTCTCAGCATAAGTCGCTGGTGCTCCTAAAAGTGGTTAGTTGATTGGGAGCGTTATATGTAATTCCCCATGACCCAATTGATTGTTTGGCAACCTCAGCATTAGTTGCTGGTGCCACATTTATTACTGAATTAATTATCAGGGTCAATCCCTGATACTTTAGATCAGGTTTACCCCAAGTTAATGGGGAGCTCAATCTGGCATCCTCCCGTAGGTGGGTCACAACTCCTAGTTGGGGCTTCCCCTAATAAAGATAGCATCCTAAAAAGGAACTTAGCATGCGCCTGATTAATTAGGGTACCCCTAGTGGGAAAGTCTAAAGTTTAAGCATCAGTAAATGTCTTTGAACTAATCTTATAGGGCCCTATCTTGATGCTCATCAATTTTCTAGTTCATCCAAAGTCATGGTTATCATAATAAAAAGACAATCCCTTTGGCAAAATCAGAAAAGGTCTCTTGTTCCTAATTATTGCATTTTGAGACTTTCTTTTCTGAGCCAGCACAGAAGATAGGCTCTTCCTTGTAGCTGGAATAAGATATGCGAGTCTCATAGGGTAGCTTGTGGAGCTTTTGATTTTTACTGACACACAAATATAGTATAGGCAGGAGCTTGCAATACTTTCTATATGTAATTGAAATGGTGAGCGTCCCTTTGCAAGTGATAAGTGGTGTTATATGTAAAAAGGTAGAGGGCGAGTGTAAAAATTGGGAGCCAGTGGTTACTCAACTTCCTTTTTGGAATGAGCATCAATATGTAAACTTGAGATTTTTCATTTAGGGTTAAAACTCCTTCAGCTCCCAAGGTTTTCATGTACAGGTTTTTTATATGTGCAATTAATAATTTTTCATATATAATCTTATAAATAGGTGGGTGATTGATACTAATATGGAGACTAGAGACTAGTTGAGTAGTTCACGACCTAAATTTTTTCCTGCTCTGGATTCTTTTTTGAACAGGTACTCCAGTCCTTCAACCACTGGTGAAGGTAATCATTGCTCCGGATAACAAGAAAATTCATCTCACTTCAATTACTCCTCAAATTTGACAACTTCTGGACAAAAACGGAACTTAATCTATCAGCAGCAGATTCAGATGTTCTATAAGAACTTCTTCTCTTAGAACTTAATCTCTAATTCTGACTTAGAGGTCTCTGCATGGACTTATTTGGCATTTATAGTTCATTGGCCTTCTTGATGAACTTTTATCCCTTCCTCACTCTTTTACACAGCAGTCGTGGAAAACTTGACAGTTATATCTAGCACAGGGATATCTAGTACCTCTACTCAATTCCAAGCGTATTTAAAAATATACCAAATTTAATGATAAATTAAGTAATTAAGATTTATTAATTATTATTTTTCTATTTTTATTAGTATTTTCAAGGTACATATAGGGGATTCAGCGCCCAACTCTTCTGTTGGCGGCTCATTGGGAAACGACAGTTATTGCCAATTAACTGACCCTCAGATAGCGCAAAACAATGATCTTCCTCATCAGGTTAGTGAAGTTCTCTCCTAAACTCAAACGCGCACTTCTCTGGATTGAAATGAAGAAAGGGACTAATGCCTTCTTTTAACACCAGTAAATTACCTTATCAGGTTAGAAACATGCTTAGTTAATGGGAACCTTTTCCATAACAAGAAAGTTGCGATATTAAAAAGGTTTGATCACCAGTTGCTTATAAGGTGGCATCACTCATTAAGAAATTTATAAATCTCTTATTTAATCAGCAAAAAACCCAATAAACTCCTACGAGACAATTTAATTAATTAATATGAAAATCAACAACTTAATAACTTGTTTATTATTGGGGAAAATCTCTGAAGAACATTTTTGATTGGAAGATTAAAACCTAGCAGATTGTTAAATATTTATTCATGATAATTCGCCAAACAATATTAGTTGCATATGAGGCAATAGCTCCCATAACCACTACCATTATAAATCCCTTAGTGGGCAAGCAGACTTATAATCTCAATCAAACGGGATAATTTGTACATATCCAAAATGCCAACATCAAGAAAATTTCTGATGGACGCCTTGCTAGTAATCAACATCCATATTATGCCAACAAGATTACCATCTACTTATTCTGTGGTGATGTTGGTCTCAGGGTGACAGGGCATGGTCAGTACCCCTCACATACCCATCAAATTTTTGTATTTGGGAACAGTATAATATGTTAACTAGTCCCAATAATAATCAAGAAAATGAGAAAATTATGCCAATAGACTATATTATCTATAATAAACTTATTTTATTGCCAAAAGCTTAAGTACTTGACTTCATTGAGCTCCACCCACTTAGTAAGGGGTTAATTGCCACAATTATATACTTGATTTTCCTAAAAATTTAGGCAATGGGCTCATAACATCTTTTGAGATGAATTGCTAAGCAAAATTGGGTTAACAGTTGCAGAAGTGGCCTTCCAGTAAGGGGCTTTGGCTTGACATCACTTTCAAAATATGAAAGTCTCGGGAATTCTATAACCATTAATTCCTAATAATAGTTTATTTTACTTATCTAGTGTTTTTTAATTCCTGTGCTCTATCGCCTTATGGTACAATAATAACTGTCAATCCAATTGATCAGCCAGGGAATTAAAAAGCTTTGCTTATTAATGAACTTGTGAAGTTTTACATTCTTTCAAGGGCTAATTTCCTCAGTACTTCAATCTGCGTTGAAACTCTTTAGTTTATTAACATATTGCTGACTTAACACCTTAATAGATAATTATTAACCAAATCAGTTGCTAATGCCATGGTGGTTAGAAAAGAAATATTTAACTTTTTTGTTATGTTCCATGACATAACTGTAGGTACAGAAAGTAGAAATAGGAGTTCATTAAGGTCAAGGGTCTCAAGTAGGCCTCCCTCTATGATCTAGAATATACTTATAACCAACATTATATAAGGCAAAGTATTCCCATGTGGGTATCAAGGTGTCATGCAATGAGGTTGAAGAGCTACAACATCTAGAATCTACAATTAATTACTTAACAAAACTTGAAAAAACTTTAATTGTAGAATGGGATTTGAGTCCCATTTCAAATACAATTAAACCAAAACTTAATGTATCTTCAAGGTAAAATTTTATTTTTGGGTCTACTTAAAAATATGTTACTAAATAGGATGGTAAGTTAGTTTTATTAGCCAGTAGTGTTTTTTTCCTTCAATGTGATGACTAAGGTACGTTTTCTACATTTTATATAGCCATTCTCACTAGACAGCTTATTAATTAAGACTTTTTACTATATAAAAACTATTGATTTTATTTAATGAACTTTTTGGTATAGTTTTGCATCTCCTCAGGAAAGTCCTAAACAATGTTTGGCATTATACGCTCAAAGTGTGATATAGATTCTATTTCACCATTGTATGAGTCTAAACCGCTTCAAATTTGAAGCTCTATCTGGTCTAGACTCTGACTTTCACTAGTTTGGGGCCTTTGTTGGCTCCATGAAATTTTTTAGTGTATATTTTATTATATTTGAGCCACTTCAGCATTGGCACCATTCATGGTGTTTTACTGCATTTTTGTCAGTATGTTTTACTGATTCATTGGTGGTGGGTTTTCCATTACCTTTACAAGAACAGGAGACTTACAGACACTCTCCTCACATATGATGGCTAACCATTTTTTATACTTGTATGTTCTTCTGTGTAAGACCCTTGCTAAGCAATAACAGGGTGTTGGTAATTTATCACGGTCACTGTTCTCCTCACCATATCATTATTATTTGTTTAATTTTTGTACACCTCAAGTTTTTCATACAGATAGAGGGAGGGTTCCAGCTTTTTTAAACGTACCTGGTATTTTGGGCCTTTCTAGGCCCTTCTGTATCTTTTTAAAACCTACCTCAGAAATCAATATTGTAAATTTTATTTTAGCTTTTAGCGCATATGGAGTTTTTATTAGCAAGATTTTTAAAAAGCCTTAATTAGCCATTTGCAGTACCATTTTTCTGTGTCAACTTACTCCCAGAGTATATTATTGGGCTTTTGTAGTTTTTAGAGATTGGCTGCACTATTAAGGTCTAATAAATGTTTAGAACACCTTCTGGAAGCACATCAACCAGACGAGTCTTTCTACCAAACCTTCCAAAGTTCTTCACCTTTTGTTAGGTGGCCACTCATTTATGACATGGTCTATACTTTCTGTGGTCTGACTTAAACTTTACTTTATCTGACATTTTAGAAAGATTTTTATTCGTTTTTTTTGCTGATCAAATATGGTAAAGATGCTTGAGTTTACCTGTATTCATCTAAAAACTTTGATCAGGTGATTGCAAATCTTACAAGAAAATTCACAACCCAACTAAATTCTGTTTTAATAAGTTTAACTGCTGATGTTACACCCATGAGGGCCTCCATAAATACTAACCCAAAATCAGCTTTTAAAAATCTAATTTTTTATAATGAGACCTCAGCGACCTCAGTGTAATTATGTGTTAACTTAAGTTTATCCTTTTTGTAATAATTAAATACATATATGATATAAATTACATTACTGGGATCCTTTCTGATAAACAAAGTAAACCCTTATACAAAAAAGTAAATTTTGCCATTATGGTAGTTAACGTCTATAACTAGCTGGAATTAGAATAAGAATCCTACCTTTAGAACCCATATAGTCCATTTAAAATGCTTTATACAACTAAACCACTTATAAGCTCTTGCAGATCTAGCCCCAAACTTTTATCTGAACGTCAAATTAACTCTGAGGGTTAACTCCTAGCTCCTACGTTAATTACCGCCATCAGGAGGTATTAAAGAAAATGCTACTAAAGAATGGTGTATCAGATCATCTAAAAAAATTCTACTAGTGCATTGTTTGGCCTATTTACTATGATTATAAATATGTGGACAATTTCTGCTCCCAACTACTTTCTCTTCTCCTTTGTAAAAATTAGACCATCTGTTTTGGTGAAGACTGGTGCCTCAGAGAACTATTTTAATTAATACCTAGCTATATACCTTAAGATACAATAATTATCTGGTAATATGGTTGGAAAATTTGTCTCAGCTTATTCCAACGTGCAAGTTTTAGGATCTTATCATATATCATGCTGAAAAAGTACAAGATTTATGACCACCTTTTGGCAGTCAAGGAACTGATATACCCAATTGTCTTGGGAGTAGAGTGGTAAAAGAATCTGATTAAAAATAATCTGATGAAACAGTACGGTTAGAAGTCATGTTTGGCCCTCATCAGCATGGTGGCATGGGCCTGCTTGACTTCAGAGCCCATGCGGCCAAGATCTTGAGTACCTGGATTGTGGCCGTCACCGTCCCTACACTCCCCTCCCAACACTGGTCCCGCGTGGCCCACTCCAACTTCTCCTGCGCCTTGGGCCTCAACAATCCATCGAGCCCCCACTCCCTGATGAAATACCTGGCTTCACACCCATTGGCCACAGGTCCTCACGGTACTAAAACCCACTACAAACGAATTTACTCTCCATGCAGAACGCTGAGTGGAGAATTCATATTTGCGGACATACAACCAGAAGAGGCCGCCCCTCTCCTCAGTTTACACAAGAGGTACAGGGGCTACCCATCCATGATGGCGTGATCCCCATTTGGCCCCATATCCTATCCAGGGTGGATTACCTGGACATGTTGGACATTCCTTATTCCATTGAGACCCAAAAAACCATCTAGAAATACGCTCACTATCCTCTGTTGCAGCCTCAAATCTGCTCCCACGTGTGGCGCTGCCTGAGGCGGGTATACCGTACAGCTGAGCGCTCTAACGCTTCACACTCATCCTGCGTCGTGTGTGGCCAGTATGGAACGCTGTTACACCGCCTGGAGAAGTGTCCTACCTCTAAAGTGATATGGCGCGAAGTTCAACGTTTACTGGGCCAGAATGAAACACATCCCTTCAGTCTGTCAAGAGATATGTTTGCTTTATCAATGGCCTCCCCCCTTCCACCCTCCCTCCGTGCTCTGGTGGTTGCAATCGCCATGTGGACCATCCACACGATTGTCTTGGATGCCATCGCAGGCTCCTTTCCCACCCTCCCAGAAGCTGTCCACAGATTCCGGTCTCATTTGGTGGACCACTTTCAAGAGTGGATGTTTGGATACCTCCCACCGCGCCACCAACAGCTGGTATCCTCCTGGTTCCCAGTTTGGTTCATCAAATCAGACCCCTTCCTCCACACATGTTCAATTGTGGCTACGGCCCCTCTACGCGTTCCCTCCCCTTCCCCATAAGTGGCGTTCCCGCTGGCAACAAGAGATAGCATCGCTTCTCTGGGGTGCCTTCCCTGTTACTAAGTGTTGTATCAGTTGAGTCAATTTTGGAAGTGTCCATCCCATGGTCAGCCTTCTCCGCAATAAATTTAAATTAAAAAAGAATCTGATGAACAGCACTTTTTATTTAGTTTTGAGGTATAAGAAAAGATATTCATTATCATATACATGGTAGACACTTTAAAAGCTTTTTACAATGGCCTAACGTGCAGAAACTTAGTATTGAATCTATGTTGTAGCCCACTCCAGAAGCCTCCTTAACTTTCTGATTGATGGTTTATCGTCTTCTTTTTTGATGGAACTTTTGCAAATGTTTTACCTAATGATCTGAAGTTTCAATGTGATCTCAAGGTTACAGTGGACCTAATTTTTCATTAAAGTCCCTTTATACTCTTTATCCTGAGAGAAGATGCAGCAATGGATGTTTAGTTACTGAACAACTTTGTAAAGGTTTTATTTTACACATATCTCTCCAGTAAGTTCACCACTTTAATCTGTCAAAAATGAAGAATGTACTCTATCACTTGTGCAGACTTTGGTATCATAAATCAATGTAACCATTACCAATCTGAATTCCACCACTGGAGAGGCATAAAATTTTCATTATTTAAAAAAAGACAAAGAATTCTTCAAGTTGGATTCCTTGAACGCTTATGCTCAGATCAGCGTTAGTTGGCATAAATGGCTTGCCGCATTTTATATCAAAAAAGTTTCTCTCACATCTGGATCAATCCTTATGTCCTCATAAATGCACATGAAATTTTTTGTTTCAAATTGATGTGGCATTAGGAGAACTGTTAGGTGCATGCTCTGTGGCCTATATGGAAAATATAAATTTCTCCTCAGATTGCGCTTCCTATGAGATCTACTTGCTACAGGTAATGAAACACTTGAGAGGGTATAACATGGCCCTAAAATTTTAAGTGTAAATCTTTAATTCAATACACCTTTTTGAAAAGTTTATGTCTGACAAAAGTCATATAATAACTCTAGGTTTTGAGAAGGGTATTTTTGATTGATCCACGATAGCCTTGGTCAAGATTTTGAAAAGCTCTTTGAGGAAATTTAACTTCCTTAAGAAGTTCACTTTTAAAACACTAAGAATTCATCGCGCCCTTTGTATAAGGACAGTGGAGCCAAAACCCTTTAATGGTCATCTGCAGTAAAATTGCTTTCCAAGTCATTAAGTACACTTTGCTCTTGATTTGATACTTCAGTATGTGGATTCATTTATAGAGTAGAGTGTGGCTAGAGATGCTTCTAAGTTTACTTTAGCTAATTTTTTATCACAAGTGGGCACAGAAGTCAAACTTTACCTGGGATATTCTCCTCTAGATGTCCCTACATGAGTTTATAAAATTGATTTTATGGTAGAGTAATTTTGGCATTTTTGAAAGCGTTTAATTTGCTGGCGCCATCATCTATATGGATCCTCTCAGCAACTTCATGTGCGCGCTAACCATAGGCATTAATTACTACAGAGCTTCTCATGTTCAAACCCCAGTGCAAACTCTTTTTCATGAGGCCCTTGCACAAATTGTGTTATCTTATAAGTTCACAAAAAAAGTAAGGAGAATAATTTTCTTACGCCTTAAGTCGTTAACCCATCCTGAGCTCTTAAACCTAAGGAGTGGCAATGCATAATATTTAAGTGATGTTTTCCCAAAATTTTTATCTAAACAACCATCTATCATCAAGCATACTCCTGGTCTTGCTTCTCTGCAAAATCTAGAGTGGTATGATATGTTCACACATGTCTTCCTTTATCAGTATTAATCCACAATATACCTTAATTCTTCCCAAGCGCAGCTTAAATAGGGAGGACATAACAAAAAGGATACCATATTAAGGATAATATGATATGGTTCCTAGGAGATTTATGGGTCTTGTTGGCTTCTTCGCTGGATATAGTCAAGGAAAACTATGATGGGATAACCGTAGGGCAACCTGAGAATCGGAAACCCCTGGATCTTATTTACCAAACATATATTTTTAAGGTAGTATATAAACAGGTTGCTCGTTATACTAAGGAGTACCTTGTCTGTAATAGGATAAAACAAACCACTAGCCCCTTTAAACCTGTTGGTATCAGTCTAGAAAGCATAGGGGCCCTAGTCTTCCTGTTCAGAAAATTTTATGTGGAACTAACTCTTTACTGGGGGTATGATGCTATTGTTGTGATGTAGCCCAATTCACCAGGTTTGCCCAGATCATTCCATGTCACATCACAGTAACAACAGCTTAGAGGCCATATTACTATTTTCACTCTTTCTCCGTCCTTGGCATGTATTAGGAAATAATTATAAGCCATGGGACACAGTTCACATCTATATTCTGGTAAGAGCTGTGCAAGATCCTCCAGATTCACCTGTGCCATTTTACTGCCTTCCACCCACAATCTTATAGACATCTAGAACGAGTAATTTAATGTTTAGGACAATTCCTGTGGTTATAAACTGCATCTGATCACTCAGATTGGTGTCAAATATCCCCTTGGTATATTATAATTATAAAAGGCCCACCATTCCTTATTTGGTTTCTCTTTTAACTTTTTAAACTAAACATTTAACTTTTTTTACATAAGATCCAGTTGTGGAGCCATGGTGGAAGCGGTGTTGACTTTTTCAAGTTATCAAAATAGTACATCAAGAGGTAAACTTCTATTTGAATGTTGCCATGAAGAATTACAAGGAGAATTCTAACAAGAAGTGGAGGGAGGTCAGGATATAAGTAGGGGATCTAGTGATGTTATGTGCCAGGAACTTTGAAAACAAGGAAGTCTTGAAAGAAACTAGGAATAAAGAGGATTGACCCTACTGTCTTGCAAGAAAAGTTGGTCATGCCTCTTATCAGTTAATCTTTGACCTAAGTTATGATTTTTTCATATTATATGAAAGTAAAATAACCCTGTGCGAGGAACCTCCTCCTGAGATCCTTGGAGACTTAACTTATTAAAAGGCACCCAGATAGAAAAGTGAAAGAGATTATGGCCTCCCATTAATTAAAAATCATTTGGAATACTTAATATCATAAAATGTTTTGATTTCACAGAGAAGAGTTTAGTACTAGACCAAGACTATGTCCATGATCAAGACTTAATTGATATTACTGTAATTATTTCCCCAGTGATGACGGTCCTAAGGCAAACCCCACAGTCAATGATATATTACTTTTATGGATCAAATAACTTTTCCCTTGCTGACGCCCCTGGAGGAGGGTGATGCCTCAAGGACGAAGGATAATGTCATGTACTATTACTAAAATGTGGTAAATGTTTGTAAAAATAAGGATGAGGTCAATGAGGAAAAGAATATCAAGATGTCCACCTTGCCTTATATTAAATAACTTGGACCAACGTTGGGTAAGGGCCAATTATGCCCATGTTGATACCGGGAGTCGTTTGATGGGGCTTCAGGTGCTACATTAACAAACCTAAAAATCAAAAGTTACTCAATTAAAAATGGGATGTTGCTTTTAGCTGAAAAAGATTTGAGTCCCAGTTTAAATACAAGATTACTATCAAGTTCTAGCCAATGGTGCAATGTATAATACCCAACAAGGATGAAGTGTAATATAGACTTACTCATTAATTATTTCTACATGTAATCAAGATAGATTCTCTAACTATCTAGTACTAAAAAAAGATAGATTCTCTAATATTACTCATAAGTGCTAAATAACTCTGGTACGCACACCATTTGAAATCTTCTGACTATAAGTAGTATAAAAGGTCTTCTGTCTTCATAGATAGTAAAATTTTCCTAAACATTTGGGACTACTTCTCTTTGAGGCAAATAAAATAAGTACATTTCTTCAGTTAGTATAAGTGCATGAACACTACTAAACAATGATTCATAATCTATAAAAAACAGATAGTCAGATTGGATGTTAATAGTAAATACAATATCATGATCTATTATTTGGCCAGGCACCAGTATTTTTGTAACTCTGAGGCATCTCTTAGCCAAAATCATCTACTATATGAGTTATACAAGCCATATAGCTTCAGTTGGTCATGGCAACAGATATTAATTTTCTAAAGTCAACTAAGCCACTGAAAGTATTTATTAGAAGTTATTTTAAATCAATTAAAGGCAATTTAATCTCATAATTGAGAGGATTTTGAGTGCATAATTGCACTACAAAGGTGCCCATTTGCCCAAAATCAGCCCAATTGATCTTTGTCTTGTAGCTGACAAAGAAAGAAATTTGCCAAAAAAAACAAAGGTAAGTACATTAGTTGACATACCCCAAATTTGGGCGCCAGAAGGCCTCTTCATAGCACTAGGTACTTTCTATTTGGGATGAGTATGTTTTAGTGCATTCCATGACCATTTGTTAGTTGACATATAATTCCGCCTCAGTGCATTATACTGATTCAGGATATTCAATTGAAACTTAATTCATGCCATAATACCATCTTGTTGCGCCTAAAAGATCCCTTAATTGGGATAAATTTTTTATATCATTGCTAACTATAGATTTACTAATCGAGAGGTGTGAAAGATGATTAAGTTAGTACTAAGGTAATCTATTACTATATTATGTTGATAAATTTGGAAGTGTAAAGGGATTTATTTGTGGAAGTAAAAATAATATATTGTTAGTTAAAAAAGAAGGGTTTACTATATGATTTAATCATCAAAATCAGAAAATTTTAAAATTGTCAATAAACATCTTCAAGGTAAAATTTTTGAATATGGCCACTCATGATATGTTACTTTTAAGGATGGTAAGTTATTTTTATTTAAAGGTATTGCTTTTTAAGTATGAGATAATTATAATTTTTCCACAATTCTCTTATAGCCCTACTCAAAAGACCTTCTTATTTGTTGGGCATTACTTTGATTTAAAAAACTACTAAATCTTATCAAACGGCTCTTTTAGTCTGGCCTCGCCTTAGACCTCCTAAAAGAGATCTTAAAACAATAGTGAACATCATATGCCCTCTATTTTATATGCAGATTCTAATAAGTCATTGAATGAATCTGAACCAATTAATTTAAATCTCTGTCTGGCCTTGACTCCAACTTTCTCCAGGTAGTGGTTTTTGGTGGCTCCATTGTACTTTCTTGATGCTTTATTGTTACATTTACGCCACTTTAGCATTAGCATTCATGACCTTTTTCTCTATATTATCTTTGTTGTATGTTCCCTGATCCTCTGGTGGTGATATTCCATCAGTTTTTTGAGAACCGCTGAGTTAAAGACACTATTCACAACTTTAGTGTTTTATGCTATGGTGGTGATAATTATCAAAGTCATATGCTTTTAATTTCAAAAGGTTCTCGGGTCAGCCACCCATCCAGCCATTTAAAAAATTTGTAATCATTGAAGCTAAGCGTAGTTAGTCAGTAGTTTAATTGCACTTCATGGAAATATACCTAGAAATGCTCACATGTATACATGACAGCCAGGAATCCTTAATCTACTATTATATAATACCACTTGTGAACATTAAACGTTTGGCTATAGTAAGCCACTGAGCTTTATTTTCCTTAGAGTCTTTTTGTAATAACACTTCCCTGACGGCAGTAAAGAATGCATCCATATTATAAGAGGGTTATCCAGTAATTTAAACTACATTAGTAATGGCGCGTTATTTAAAAATCTTCATAATTGTCAAAGGCTATCTGCATTTTGCTTTAAAAGAAAATTGGATGACATTTTTAATGAAGCGAAATAAAGGCTCACATATTTTTCTTGAGTTTTTGACAAAACAGCGGCATTAGACAATTATTGAAGGAGAACTTAAGTCTCGCTTTCTATGTGGTCAAACCAATCTTTTGACAGCCTCAATTTTTGTGGGTCTTGGCCATCAAACTATTCTCATTAATAAAAGAAATATAAATTGTTTTGATTCTGAAAGAGTTAGACTTTTGCGGTTTTATTTAAAGATTAACTTTAATAAGGCATTGACAGGCTTTCTCCAAGTGATGAAGATGCTCATTAGAATTTCTATAAAAAAGTCTATTACAATTTTATTAATAAAAGCACACATTAGCTCTAAATTGTTTAAAATGATACTCATAGCTTAGTAAGAAGTCGCAAGGCATTCAAACCTTGAAGCATCTAAGCGGGTTGATAAAAATTCTGTGCAGTAACATTGTGCACCTCTTGTCCACCTTTTGGCAGTTTGATTTGCTAATAGCAATAAAATATAATCCAAGGCTAGATTTTACTGCGCGCCGCCCAAGGAGCCTAAAGCATCACTGAAGAAAAGTAAGAAATAATAATCTTTATTTAATAATGTTGTTGAGCTTCCCATATGCAGGTATCAATCGTTTAGATCCGTCCTTCTTTAAACAATCAACACCAGTGATGCTCAATGACCCTTGGAGGGCACTAACATCTCTAGTTGCACAAGGTGATCAATTATGTTATTCACTAGTTTTTGATGACTTTTAAATGGCTATTAGGATTTAAGAATTATGGCGGATGAAGTCCATTATTAATATTATCAAACATATCATGTGCACAACACAAAAAAAATTGTCTTTTGCATAATACACATTCTTTATAATAAAAAAAGCGCTAGCTTTATATCCTTTTCATTCTATGTTAAATCAGAGAGGCTTTTTAAAGTTGCTAGATAGCTATATTGGCACACGCCGCCGATGTCTTGTTCAGAAAACTACCAAAATTATGGAGATAATGTACTTTATCAAAATGGCAAATTATGGATAAAAGCAATTTTTTAGCATTAGTGGTTCCCAACCCAAACAGGGGGATCCAACATGGATCTTTATTTGCAAATGGGACAAACAAAGGGATTATTAGAAATAAAAAAAATCTTAATATGGCACCTCATCTAACAGCAAAGGAAGCCATATAAGAAGGTGAGATAGCTTTGGGTAAACTTTTTTCTGGCACCCACTTTAACTGGTGAACCATGGGGGACAGCATTGGGGTGGGAGCATCAGCAATATGGTGCATAAGGGGTATAGTTGTGGATTTCTCCGTTTGAGGCCAGCAGTGTCCATCACCTCAATATATTGAGCAAGTTGATGCTCAGAAAAAGTGATGAGAGCCAGCACACAAGTGAATGATTTGATGCGCCGACAGGTTTTGTATGTTTAGGGTTAAAAAGAGGAGGTTTTTCCATGTTGATGCAAGTGCAGCTCGCTCCAAATGTGAGCTCCTCAATTTTATATTTTACATCCTCATGAAATTTATGGGGAAATTTGGGATGGGAATACCCTCAACAAGGGGTTCCATCGCCACATAAATGTTGGTGGAGGAGAGTGTTGGCCTGACCAGCTGCTGCTTCTACCGCCATTTTGTTTATGTTTTATATTTTGGAAAAATTTGCTTTTTAGAGCAAAAACGGCTGGTGTAAGGAGAGTGTCTATAATTCACTCGTTTCCAGCGTGGTGGTGCACGTTGCACAGAGCCAACACAGGGAAACTAGTCGTTAGTACCAAAGCTACTAGAGCTCAGCTAAGGGTGCTGGAGCAATAATTACTATAGCAAAAAAGTACGATAAATAAACATTCAAAAGATGCGCGGTGCACAAGGAGAGAAGGGTAAACGTCCCAGGTTGGAGGGAACCTGAGCGAAATAACGGTGCACTAGGGGATAAGCTCATTATATTTAGAATGGAATGGTTAATTTAGCGCAAGACCTTTCTGAAGGGATCCATGCACAGGATTAATTAAAATATCATTTTAATAAAATGGTAAAATGGTGATAAGTTATTGGGAAAAGTCGACCAACAAGGAGTGTTGGTCACAAAAACATATTTAAGCTGAGTCAGGGTAATTATGAGTTTGCAGAAGTTTGCCCAAGCCTTGACGCTCAAATAGCCAAACGCTCCCATCTGATTTGGTAGAATAAACTGAAACTTCCTTCACTTGAGTGATTGATTGCAGCTGTATTCTACCTGAACTCATAATATCATAACTCAAACGGGTTCTGAAACATCTTTCTCCAATTAACAAAATCAAACCATTTTTGTTTATAATGTAGTTCGTCCGTTTTAACACCTGGGCCAACACAAGGAGCTGGGCGTTTTGCACCTCATT